>VWYP01034042.1:32800-109940 GCA_013400435.1 Pycnonotus jocosus | reverse complement strand
TTTTTCCCTCTTTTGCTAAGAGAATTAGTGTAAAAGATTTCTGCCAAAGAGGATTAGAGAGGTTGTTACAAGCTGCCAGGAAACAAGAGTGCAAGTGTATGTGCGTGTGTCTGGGAAAGGATAAAAGTAAAATAATTGCAGCTGAACTTGCTCAGATAACAGGAAATAAATACAAAACTTTCTATTAAGCTGACATAAAAAATAGAAAAGCTGTCAGAGTTACAGGGATCCAGACCTAGCCCAAGAAATACCAATACCCCTTATCTGTCTGTGCCATGGATTTACTCTCAGGCTGTCAGACTTGATCTAGTTATTTCCAGCAGGACTCACTGCTTCCTACACCTTATCTGAATATGGCTGTAAGTAGCTGCACGCATGCAAATAAAGCTCCCCTAAATGCACAACTCCAGTTCCCTGCCCAGGTGCCCTTAGCTCCTTTCCCAAGCTCCTTTTGAGTTATTTGTCTATAGGTGACTCCAGCACAGCTGCACAAATGCTCTCCCTCCTGTGACAGTGAGCAAGAATCAAACCCTCAGGTCATAAAATCCCAGGATGGTTTCGGTGGGAACGTGGGCCATGGGCAGGGACACCTTCCTCTGCCCCAGGTTGCTCCAAGCCCCATCCAGCCTGGCCTTGGGCACTGCCAGGGATCCAGGGACAGCTTCTCTGGGCAACCTGTGTCTGTTTCAGCACTTCAAGACAAAACCTGCCTGGTCCCCTCCTGCAAAACCACCAATAACTTCTGTTGCAGCCAGGTGAAGGGCAAACCAACTTCAACAGCTACTTTCACTAACATTTCCCACAGTAAACAGCTGTATTTTAGTCTGGTGATCCCAGGTCCTGCTGATCATCCTGAGGTTGGTGAGACTGGATGGCAACATAGATAGCTGTAGGTAAATGTTGGGGGTTTTAGAAACAAAGCTTCCAATATTGGAGAATTCAGCATAGTTAGGTTCACCACCTCCCCAGAAATTATCTGGGTTCAGCTTCCAGCAATATCCTTTGTATTGGCATGGGCCAAATTGAAGCCAGACTGGCTTTGGGTGCCCAGGCAGGCACTGGCACAGAGACCATGCTGAGGTAAACCCAGGTGTCTGAATTCTCTGTTTTTAAGCTTTTCACCATTATTGTTTGAACTCTATTTCCACAGGCACACTTCCCACTGCAGCAGGACTTTGTGGTTAACTTGCTTTCACATTTGTAGATATGCTTTGTGTCACTGCATGTACTGACAGATCAGCAGAGGGATTTTTTTTCCATTTTGTAAAATGTAGATGAAGAGCCAAAAGCACCTAACTCAAACCCCAGCACACCCAGAAGGTTTTCACTCCTGAGAAGGATCTACACAAGCCCTGGAATTACTTTGCCCACTGAAGTACAGAAGGTGCAGAAATCACAGAACCATTCAGGCTGGAAAAGCCCTCCAGGATCATTGAGTCCATCCATTCCCCCAGCACTGTCAAGGCCACCACTGACCCATGTCCCCAAGTGCCACATCCACACAGCTTTTAGATCTCTCCAGGAATGAGGACTCCACCACTGCCCTGGGTCATCTGTTCCAGTACTTAACAACCCTTTCTGTGAAGGAATTTTCCCTAATTTCCAATCTAAACCTGCCCTGGTGCAATTTGAGGCCGTTCCCTCTCCTCCTGTCCCTGTTCCCTGGGAGCACAGCCCGACCCCCCCTGGCTGTCCCCTCCTGTCAGGGAGGTGTGCAGAGCCACAAGGTCCCCCCTGAGCCTCCTTTTCTCCAGAGCAAACCCTTCCCCACTGCTCTGGGTTGCAGCATCAACCACCAAGAAGTAAAAAGGTGATGATTTTTTTTTTTCCATGCCATTAGTTTTCGAATTAGATTTCTGAAATTACTGTTTTGAGACCAGCCCTCAGTATCCATCTAAGTGATCACTGTGATTCCATATAGGTGAACTCCAGAACAAAGAGGAGGATGACAGTCACTTCCATTTACTAAGGGAAAAGGACACCGTGGCAGGAGCAGAGAGAGCCGGTATAATGTGCAAATATATATGCACACACAGACAGTAAAACAGTATCTGAAGCACTAGGACAAATAGAAAGGAGAAAAAGTAATCCAGCCCAGCTAACACTGTCCTTGCAATGGGTTACAGTACATGAAGGACAGACATGAAATATCAAAGCAGACACACAGTATAAAGCAGATTAAATAACCCAACACAGAGAAAGCCAAAACCCAACCAAACAAAAAACCAAAACTAAACAGAAAACCCCAAACAAAAGAAACAAACAAACTTCCATATATAAAAGGTGCCTTTACAAGAGGACATGTAGAGAGAAATGTTATTACTGTGTGTCTATAATCTAGGAGGCATATATACTTGAGAGCCAAGTCCCATTCAGATATTTATAGAGAAAGCACTCATGGAATTTCTTTTTATTCCCTTCACAAAGAAATTGCACAAGGCCAGGTTTTACAACTTTTATTGTCATATGACAATAAGAGTTGTTAATTGAGATGTATTTTGTGTTATTTCCACCAGGACTAAATAAGTGCACCTAAATGAGTTTTTTAGAAAACTTCCTCAGGCATCCCTCAGCTGACGTTTTCCTCGGACAAAGAGCACCAGTGCCTACTAGTGTCACTGGAAGTGCAGCCTGTGCACTTCTCCTGAAGGGCTCTGGGTAGAGATAAGAACAAACCTCCCCCTCCTTATCCCTTATCACAACAGAGGACAGTCTCCAAGACATTTAAAACCCACCCAACCAATCCCTGCCTCAGAGATTGGTAATTAGGACCATGCCTCACTGGGCATCTTCCATCCCCTGCTTGGGTTCAGTCCAGCAGCACACTCAAGACAGGCTTAAAATTAAGGCTCAGACCCCAGGGTCCAAACCAGGGATTTTTGTGGTGATTTTAAAGCTGCTCAAAGAACAGGGAACTGCTCCAAAATTCAATCAATTCAATACATGGTCTCCAGCACACAAAGGAGAAATCATGCATGTATTTGAAAGACACTGATTTCTTTCATGTGATGCTGCAAAGTGGAATAATCAAAATATATCATTAAAATACATGCAACTTTTATGTGAAACACCTGTGAAAGTGTAACTACCCTTGGTCTTTTGACAAGATTTACTTGTACAAAACTTCATGTGCAAATAAAGAGAAATAAAGTGGGAAAATCTCCTGACCATTTACCATTTTGCCATCAAGATCTATAATACAGCTCAACTCTCGTTGCCAGGGTCAGAGCATGGGATGGTTTGGGTTGGGAAAGGCCTTTAAAGATCATCTGGTCAACAACCTCCCCCTCCCCTCCCAAATCTTCAAGTCTGCATTATTTAATTTGAAAATATTAATAAACCTCCTGTCTCGTGCTGCAGCAGTCTAACCTATGCACCCCCCAATCATATGGATTTGGAGAAGCTTATTATAATCATAACCTACCAAGTCATCATTTAAGTTTTTAGTTCCTCATTATTAACTTATGTAAATTTGGCTCCTTTGAGAGGGAAGCTATGTCAGGAAGTGAACAGGGCTCTCCACTGTTCTTAACCCCAATTTATGCATGTTCTTACAGGCATCTTCCACCTGTGCCAAAGAACAGCAGTACTAATTTTTGATGTCACCTGTCTTCTCCTAAAGAGGATAATATGGTGAGATTTGGGGGAAAAAAACCCCAAAAAACAACAACAAAAAAATCAACCAAACAACCAAACAAATCAACCAAAAAACCCCCCAAAAAACAAACAAACAAAAAAACATCAACCAAAAAATAAAAACCCACCCAAACAGCAAAGGGTGTCAGTGTAGCTTTTTTACCTGTCTACAAAATATCAGTATCAGGCTCAAGGTAAACAGAAGCTGTTACGGCAGTTTTCTGCATCCCTTCAGCCTGAAGGCTTTTTCTCTGCATATTTTAATTTCTTTCTCCTTATAGAGATAAAAGATTCTGAAGGTAATTTTTTTTAGCTCTGATTACAGCAGGGGAAAATAAATCACATTATAACTTCTGATTATAACTGAATATTGTTTCAGCTCATTTTCTGGAGGGAAGAGGGGTCTCTGTATAGATTTGGGGGTAATAAAGAGAGAAAAATGAAAACCACTACCCTACCAGCAGACTGTAGCCTGTTCCCCAACCACATGGTGCCCACTCTTGTTCTGGAAGTGCTGAGCCCCTTCCCTCCTTCAGCTCCTGGGTGCAGATTCCTAAATGAAGCCACCTCAGAGAGGAAAAAGTTCTCCCTGAGGTCTCAGGTGCCCTCAGCAGAGGAGTTCAGCCAGGAAGGGAGTCCGGGTATTTACGTGCCAAAGTCAGCTGGGAGCCCTGACTGAGTTAATGAGGGCTTTAAAAAAATATGAAGCAAGGACCTGTCGACCTCTGAGAGATGATAAGGAGATGAATACTGATTATTATTATTATTATTATTATTATTAATTATTATTGTTGTTGTTATTTTTGTTGTTGTTGTTTTGTTGTTGATAATAATAATGAGAAGAAGAAGAAGAAGAAGAAGAAGAAGAAGAAGAAGGAGAAGAAGAAGAAGGAGAAGAAGAAGAAGAAGAAGAAGAAGAAGAAGAAGAAGAATTGTCCACTAATTTAACCATTGCAGGTTCACCTAAAAATTCCTTTCCCCATTTAATTCACTTTGAATTTCCTCATACAATACAGAACAGATCCATCTTATTCTTTTGTACAAAAGGTGGAGAAAACCTGCAGTTTCTGACTTTCAACATCAAAGAAGAGTCAAATCCGCTTGTCAAGGCAGAACCCAGGTTTGTTTGATGGAGTCAATCCTGTGTAACTGAGAGTATTCAGTCATGAAGATAAATGGAGCTTACATTATTTTTGTACTTTTCAGCATGCAGACCTCAGCACAGATTCCCCCACCTCTTTTTCCCAAGCATTTTCTACTTGGGAAAAGGAACAAAGGACAACTGGGGAGAGCTATACACAATGGCCAGCGTGGCCTGCACTTGACCAGAGGGCAGGTCACTGCTGCTTTGCAATAGAAGGAAAATCAGGTCAGTGCAGGAACTCTTAGGAAAATGTGATGCAGAAACCCCACGTTGAGGACACCATCTGCTGCTCTTCCTCAGGTCACAACTCACCAGCTGCACTTTTTGTTGTAAAACAAACAGTTTTCATTGTAATTAAAACACTGCATAGTTACAGAGCTGCTCTTGTGAAGACCTGGCCACCAACAAAGGGATATATCACTATGTCTCTCTGGAAGAACAACCTTCAAGGTTTAATATGGGACTTGGAAGGCATTAAACCCATCAGCTCTGTCACAGGGGGTGTTGGGGGGGGTCTCAAGGTGCTCAAGCTCTTGTGGGGTGGCACTGCCAGCCCACAATGCAGCAAGGACCAGGCAGGGGTGTTCACCCTGCAGCACATGATTCCTCAGAGAAACAACTGAATTTAGGCACCATTTCAGTTTACCTGCCCCAGTTCTCTGTGCCTGTGTTTAGGTGAGCACAGATTGAAGTAGTCTTTGCTTTGCTGGCTTTTGTAAATTCAAAAGGACAAACCTTGAAACAGATAATGGAGCTGGTTAGTGAGCTCAAGTGCTTCGGAGAGCTAAGGGAACAAAGTATTGGAGGCTTTTTGTGTCAGAAATTCAAAGCTTATTATTTCCAATATAAATAGTGTTTTAAGGGGGTGATGGGAGACATACTGAAAGAGTCTGTCTGAGTCAGACTTTGGAGCTAATAAATAATAAGATATATTGCAACATGGATTTTGTAAATAAAGAGAACGAGCATAAATTCTTTCTCTGATTACTGACTATAATTTTAAGAAAAGAAAAATGCACCAGCTCTCATGTATTTCCAAGTTAGTCTGTTATGGAATAAGCTGTGAAGTGGAAAATAACTTAATCAGCTAAAGAAGATGTGGGCTGATTCAAGTGCTGGGCAGGGGAGAAGAGACAAGGGGGTTTGCTGAGAGGTGAATAAATGAGCCAGAGCTTGTCAAATGGAAATGCAGCATGTGTGAAAGATGTGGACTTAACTAAAAAAACCCAAAACACAAGAATAATCAATATGAAGGAATAGGTATTTTCATTCCTTTAGATGCAAATATGCTCCAAGCATATGAAGCAGCTCCAAGCACATGAGACCAGTGCCAGCCTGCCCACCTCATCCTTCCCATCCTGGATTTCCTATCTGGCAGCTGTCCATTGGGTTGGGCTGGGTTGTTTTGTTTTTTTAAGTGTTTTTCATATCAGTCTCACTGACTGTGGTAGAAAGAGGAAAAACTGCTGCTCAGGCACTGCATTAATATCCTCATTAAATAATAAAATTTGTACTTGTGAGATTTTTTTTTTTTGTGTGTGTGGTTCGTTTGGCATCCCTTTGATCTGACAGCAGTTACATCCCCTAGATTTATATTTAACACCAGAGAAAACTCCTAAAAAGGCAGAAAAGCATAAAAATAGGTGAGCTACCCCTGGTCAAAGCAGGCAGATGTATTGGCGGGGTGAAGAGGATGTTTCCTCAGAGAAGCAGTGAGGCCATTGTCAACCTGAGCTGTGGCATTCAGCAAAGATCAGTGCAACCATTCCTCATTTACACAAAACCCAGCTCAGCTGAATGGGGACAATTTGTGAGATATTCTCTTAAAGACAGATTTTCTGCATGGTTGTGGGGGAATGGCCATGAGGAGCCATCCTGCACAGCCAGGATAGGTGTCCCAGCACCACACTGCTGAGCACACAAGTGCTGTGAGTGGGTTCTGGCGTCCCAAACTGTCTCACACAGCCAGAACTGGGGGATTTTGAGGAGCTTCCATCCCACAGGAGCATCAGTAATCCATAATCAGAGACTCACATGGTGATGGAGGCAATTGCCCCTGGGTGCTGTAGGGCTCCATGATTAGCACAGGTGGAGATGTGGAACATTTAAGGATGTGTCCTTGAAGATAAAGGCAGGGACAACATGCTCAGAGCAAGGAAAGAAATGAGTAGGAGGTGAGCAGGAACATTATCCCCTCAGATATGAACAGGGCAAATTATAAACTGTGCCTGGGAATGTCTCTGCATGACATTTTCTTGTGCTGTTCCTTGTGTGACAGAACTGACTACATTAATATTTGAGTTAGATTTTAAGGCAGCTAAGCCCTCATACTCCCCTCAGCCCATTCTAGTCTGTGATTTCACATTGAAAAAAAGCAGAATAATCTGAAATATTTTCTGCAGGGTCATGTTTACATATATTTTGATTTCTGGATTGTGGTTTGCAAAGATATTAACCAACTCTAGTTAGAATTTGAAGACTGATGTCCCACTCATTGTTGATCCAGTCATCTTTGATATGCCTGTCTTGATCTGTTTTCCCTTGAAGCCCTTCTCCTGAAAAGATACCCAGGAAAAACTTAAGACATATCTCTGTGTAATAAATAAAGCAGCAACATCAATTGTTAATAGTTAAGCACTTAATAACTGTCTGTAAAGATATGGCAATAAGGTAAATTAATACTTCAGGGTCCTGATTTGTGTCTCACTTACATTGGTGTTCCAGCAGTAAAAATATTGGTTTCTACCGGGTCATTTACAGTCAAGTAGTGGAGGTTAGCCTGACCTTGCATTGCTCTAATAAATACATTACAGCAACAAGAGATCTGGAGTCAGAAGGAGTTTGCAACAGTAGCATGGTGTAAATTATACATGGATATTAGAAAAGCAATTACATCCCAATATCAGAGCCCATATCATGAGCACAAACTGCTCTGCAACACAAGCTGGCTCTGTGGGGATGGAGGCCCTTCCTAAATTACACAGATCNTTTTTTTTTTTTTTTTTAGCAGACCTCTTCAAGGACATGAGTTCATCTTTCAGAGAGCACAATGCCCAACTTTGGCCCTGGAAAAATGTGGGATGACATCTCCATTTAGCTCTGGTGCCTCCACAGGAGGCAGAACGAAGGCAGGATGGTGATCAGGAAAACTGTCATGAGACTGATGCCTTTTGCAGGGAACAAAACCAACACCTGCCCAAAACTGATAAATCTGGAGTGTATTTTTACTAAACAGAGTTTTGGCAGGGAGCTCACATGTTGTCTCTACACTGGACATGCCTGAAGTTGGGAGAGAGTAATTTCACACTGAGAATTGTTGCTCTGAATCTGCAGGAGGCACAGGCTCATCTTCACTCTGTCTTTGCATTTCCAGGTGTAAATGGAGAATGTGAACAACACACAGCTGTGTTCATTAGTGCTCCTGAGGCTGCTGGAAATCAATGGACAACAGGACAAGCTCTCACCCCTTCATTTGCCAGGGTCTTTTCACATTGAGGTTGTGCCTCAAGTGTTCAGCAAGCAAGATCTTGACAGCAGCTTTAGAAAAAGCTGGGCTGAGCTCTCTGCTTGGCAGAAAGTTCATTTTTCATTCAAAAATGATGAAACATGACACTGTGAGATGAGCCAGATTTGGTTTTCTTGTACAAAGAGCATGATTAGACCTAAAAAAGAGACAGTCAAGGCTAACAACTCAACCAGACCCATCCAAGTCTGTGTGATTTATGGATGATTACAATGAGCTGTCCTTCATAGCAAGCTCCTTTAAATAGCCATGATCATGCTATAAAATTATGTAACAGAAAACAACAGTTTTTAATAAAAATAATCTTACTTAGGATAAGGAGGCAGGGCCGAACTATTTTAATGTCATATTTGATTGCTCAGTGAGTGCATCTTGTTTGCTTTTTCCTGCTGGTTGTGCATATAGAATTAAAAATCAAAGGGCTAATAGATGAAAAACTCATTTACATAAAGGTTAATTAATCCCCAGAAATCAAATCTTTTGCTCTTGCAGCTACAAGGCTTTCTAATCATAAAAACATGTTTTTTAAGGAACAGCTTAGCCATACTTAGCAAAACTTTGCACTAGAGGTGGCCAAAAACACTCAGCAGAGGAGATGGAAATGATCTGTGCCATAAAGGCACACAGCTGGTGCATTAAAGACCCTGCTGAGGGTCAGCATCTAGTGAGCTGGTTGAAATCTCACCCAAAACATTTAATAATAAGAGCTTATAAAAATGCAAACACATGCCACTTTCTTTGGAGAATCACGGAGTTGCATTTGTATGTGTCTTATCAGCTTCTTCTCCATGACAAAGTTTAGCATCTACCAGGTAAAATGTCTGCAGATCTATTTGGGCTTAATATTTGGGGGAAATACTGCCTATACATGATTTCTTGCAGAATACGTTGTGGAAATGCCCTGTCAGTGTCTGTGAGTCTCACCCTTCTGCCTTCTAACTCTGGTGCTAAATTTCAACCAAGGCAGAGAGCAAGCCTTAAACTCCAGAGGGCAGGGTTAGGTGGCATATTGGGAAGGAATTCTTCCCTTTGAGAGTGGTGAGCCCTGGCACAGGGTGCCCAGAGCAGCTGTGGCTGCCCCTGGATCCATGGCAGTGTCCAAGGCCAGGCTGGACAGGGCTTGGAGCAGCCTGGAACAGTGGAAGGTGTCCCTGCCCATGGCAGGGGGTGGGACTGGACGAGCTTTAGGCCACTTCCAACCCAATCCATTCCATGATTCCATGATATTTACCACCATATATGGCACGGGCTCATGTACTGCTGCCACAGCCAAGCCTGAAGCAATGGGAGGGCCTCAGGGCGTCTCTCCTCCCGTAAGAATGGAAAATCCAGGGATACCCCTCTGTTCCAAACACCTGCTTTGCTGCATGCAAGTAATTGTAAAAGGCTGCAAGGCAAGAAAGACAAAAGAGCCATGAAACTATGAGTGCTAAGGAGAAAAAGAAACACATTGAAAAATGCACCTTCTGCTGAAGGTCAGAAAAGCCTGGTTCTGGGGCTGGTCTGAGAGTGGTGCAGAGTGATGTGCAGAACCTCTGTCCAATCCTCCTGTCTCCCTTCTGCTTCCCTTTTCTTCCCTTCTTTCTGGGAAGAAAAGGAAGCTAAAGGTTCCATCAGGCCATGAATAGCAGCCTTGAGATTGTTGCAGACCAAAGTTTTTCTGAGTATTATACTCTGGCAGAACCGCATCCATATTACCTTGTAGAGAATGCAAACAAGATTCCCAGAAATAGACAGGAGAAGCAGTGAGACTCATCCCGAAGGAACAGGAGAAGGGAGCTGGTGAACATAGCAACCTGCACTGAGATATTTACATGTTTAGATTGGATGCTATGAAGAATGTTTCATGTCAAGGGTTGTAAAGCATTGGAACAGAGCATCCAGGGAAGTGGTGGAGTCACTGCGGCTGGGAATGCTCTAAAAATGTGTCTGTGTGACCCCTGAAGATGTGGTTCGTGGTGAGGATGGTGCTGGTGTTGGTTTGATGGCAGGAATTGGTGATATCAAAGGCCTTTTCCAACAGTGATGATTCTAGGATCCTATATTCCCTTCAAGGAGTTGTGGCTGCACACCCAAATCTCAGCAGGAGAGAGGGGCATGTACATGTCCAACAATCTGGACTCAATAGTTCTGCACAAGCAACTGATTGTCCATCAAAGGTAAAGAGAAATACCTGAGGGTGGTTAGTTCTCATTCTCACCACCATCCAAAGAGCCTGTTCAATCAGTTTCCACATAAGGAGAAATTGAAATTCATCACCATTACAAATCCTTCCACAGTGTTGCCACATGAAGGAAAATTCGTGAGAGATTTATTGAAGACACGATTGGGGAGACAGATCTGAAACAAAACAAACAAAAAAAAACCCCAACACCCATTCTGAGTACACAGTACTTCATGAAACACTTACATGGGAAGTCAAAAATTTCATTAATCTTTTCAGAGGGAAGGGACACACATTCCATATTTATCATCCTGCACCACATGCTCATGGAAACCTCCAAAGAGCAGTGCATTAGGGACTCAGTACTTAATTTTATCACCTGCTGGTGTCTGTGTTGAGCAGTAAAAATGGCAAATTATTTGCAAAATTATCAGGCTCCCTCAGTGCCTCAGCACTTCTCAAGGGAAATAACGTGCTTAGAAATACAGATGTCACCAAGATTAACTTCCAGTGCCTGAAATTTCTCCTGCCTGACCTGAGTGCAGACCGTGGCTTTGCCAAGCGCAACTCAGCAAACAAAAACGCTCACGTGAAGCTCCAGACACCAGCTCAGACACCTCGATGGCATTTCACTCACCTCATCTGGGGGAAGGCTGAACTTCACTCCCCAAAATCTGACTCTCAGCCCAGCAAGGCAGAAAGACTGCTAAAACTGACAGTGTGGATATTTGCATGGCTGACAAAATCCATTCCTTGCAAAAATAAACAAAAGACACCCCATGAAGGGAAAACAGTGGATTTCAGCCCTTATTGCTTCTAAAGTTGCAGTAAAACCCAGGGAAAGCTGGTTTTTGTGGATGAGTTTTGTCACACTCTCTCAGGCCTGGTAGCTCACCTTGTATCTGTATCTTGTATCTGGAAGGCCCTTAATTCATCAGCACGTCTGGGGTTCCCAAAAGGCAGAACTGAATCCCAGGCACTCAGTGGAATTCCAAGACCCTTCCCCTGTGGGACCAGCTACCCTGACAGAAAGGACCTCTGTAAAACCCAGAGGTTCTATTATTGTCTCTGAGGTCTACAGAAGTCTATATTCACTTTCAACAAAATGCTCATGCTCTCAGCTCCACGGTAAAACCTGAACTTGCTAAAACAAAAGTTTTAAGGTTTACCAAAAAGTGGGTGGGGTCTGAAATCCTCTTCATAAGGCAGCTTTAGCATTGACAGGCTTGCAACCAGCACCTTCTCCACCTAAAAAGGTGCCTTTGGCAGCACTTATACACACTTAATGTAGTATTTTACCTTTCTGTGATGGACAATAGTTTCTTTATGGATTACAATGTTTATTCTTCAAGCCAGATCCATTGGGATGACTAAAAGATGACTGAAGACGTAGAGTGAGAAAACAACTTAGTGATAAAATAAATTTCCTGACTGTTAGGACTTCACCACCCAGGAGCAGATTTGGGTTAGCAATGCTAGGGGGAAAAAAATTAAAATAATTTTTAAAAGAAAAAAAGCAGAAGATAAATAGAGATTCATAAAATTTTCATTCCAAGAGGTGCTCCCTGTGGTGCCTGTTCTGGGAGAAGGGAGGTCAGTACCTGCCCTGGCTACATCTGGCAGGGCCCACAACTCAAAAACATCTTGCTGGGCATCCTTGGGAGTTTATAAAAGCAGAAGAAACCACTTCATCACAAACACAGAGCTGAAATATGACACTCAGTACCACACAGCATTGCTGAGGCCAAAAATACTAGCTGTCAATACCAGTCTGAGGGAATACCAGCAGAAGGGCCATTTATTATTTCCCCTGCTTCTTCTGCTCTTTCTCTAAGTGCCCACTTCTGGGCACTGTCAGACTGTGGTGAAACATCTCTGTAATTCACTACAGCTTTTTATGGAGACTTTCTCAGAGCCAAGGCTGCAAATGCCACTGAGGAAAATGACGGATGCTGCAGGCTTTAGGAAATTAGCCATTCTTTGATTGCTTGCTTAGCCGAGCAATTTGCAGTGTGATAGACAGAAATTATATCATCCAGTGTCAATTTGTCTATTCATTTTACCCTCTCCACATGCTTCCTCTCCTTGATTGAATAATCACTAACAATAATCACAAGCATCTGGGGGGAAGGAAGTACATCCATCAGTTTTAATGTCAGCAAGAATGAGGGCTGATTCCTCCAGCGTTCACCACAGCTCTGCATCTTCAAAGTCATTTACATTTTCCTTATACCAGCACTAATACCCAGATTGTATTATTCCTGTTACATACTCCTATTTCAGTTTATAATCTAGGAACAATAGAATGGCAATTGGGAAAATACCCAGTTTCAAAAAATAGATGTTTGTTTCATCTGCTATCATGCATTTCCGCAAATATTTTTACATCTATATTTTAATTCTCTGAGAACACTGATGGAAGTGTAAGCTTGAAAGACTGTGGCTGAATAAGACAGACCAGATCCAAAAAAATAATTTTATATGAAGGATGAAGACATTAAAGGACGTAGCTGTTAGGAAGGTGTAAGTAGGCAAATCCCAGGGATTGCAGAGGCTTTTCAAAGGCTGTCTGTGCACAGATTGCTGCTTCCAGTAATAAATTACCTCACTGTGTCTAGATATTTTGTAGACAACATTCCAGAACACATACTGAGTATTCAGTGATCAAAATATCAAATTCTCAATTTGTATTCTTTCATAACCCTACATAAACTTATATATATATATATCTGTAAACGATGCTGTATCATCTTATAATTCCACAGTGGCATTCTCTAGTTTTGTGAACCAATTTTTACCAGCCAAGCTTTCAACTCCCCCTGTTCAAAGACACAGAACAGCAGAAAATACAAAATCAGTTTGAAGGCACAATAAGTGGCCCAAAGATTGCCTTTCCCAGAAAACTGTTAAAGTGGTTTGTTTATTCAATAGAATTAAATCATCTTTCAAACACAGTGACACAGACCAAAAAAAAAAAAAATCAACCCAAAAAAACCAAAACCAAAAAACCCCTGATTACTGTTCTAGTTATGGCTTACAGCAATTGATAGGCTTTCTATCACAACCATAGTACAGCTACAGAAACAATAATAAGCCAAAATTACAGGGTGTAAGGTTGACAAAATAAAGGTCAGTCAAAGGACACAAGAGATTAACATCATCATAAAACCAACATGACTCTGCATGGATTTTTCCACCCGCACTGCCACTGCCTTACAGAAACAGCAAACATGAAACAGCTTTAGTTTTGTAATAGCCCAAGCTCCCCTACAATAAAGACACAAAGTTTTACTCCAGTATTCCCAAACTAAGCATTGTTTCCCATGAGATGAAAGCCAGGGATATATTCAGGGAGCAGTTGTTGAGCACAATTTACATGGGCTCAGTGCAGAGGTTTGATTAGGAACCTCATGGCTGACAGCAAGGAGGGCCCAGAAATGAAGGAAAAAATCACCAGATTTTTGTCCTGTCCCAGAGGGAGAAAGGAGTTTTCCTTCTTTCCTCATCTCTAAGGAGACAGGCTCTAATGCACATGTAAGTGTGAATAACTTGGCCAACACAAGGTCAACAAATAGGGCTTAATTCTGCCTGTTCCACACTGCTGAGAAGGCAATAACCAGAGTCTTCACAAACCATGTGGAGCACTGGAAATACTTCAGTGTCTTGGTCCATCAGACAGTTTCAGGTACAACAAACATCTCGAGAAACAGCAAACACAGGATCTGATTTTTCTGGCTTAGTTTGTCACTGTTTTACATGCTAACACATTTTACAGTGATTAGTACAGTTAAAAATGTACATCAGCTTACCCAAAGATCAAACACTGAGAACATCTATGGCTTCTAAACAGAAAGTCAGACACGTTGGTAGCATATTTACATCTTCCATTCCTTGAAGCGCTGAGGCAGATTTGTCTTTCTTTAAGCTTCCCACTATGGCCCAGTCCCTCATTTCTGATGTTTCTTGGATGCTCAGAGCTTTGGGGAGCATTGGAGGTGCTGACAGCCTGGGACAACCTAACGCCTCTTGTACATTTGGATTTCTCTTAAGTTTATTTTTTTTTAAGCACTTAAGTACAATTTCAACTTTGAATAGAATCCCTTTTTTTTTTTTTTTTTTAAATGCCATGCAGACAACACAAGATGCCAAGAAGGCTCACCCACATTAGACAGGATGATGACAAGACACAGAATGATAATAATTTGGGGAGTTTTTCTGGGGGGATGCACGTTATTGGCTTGACTTACAAGCACTGACATAAGGCCTGAATTCTCTTTCTGCTGAACCCAAATGTGAATGTTGTGGTGGCTTCAAAGGTAGTGGGCTGCATCCTGCCTTGAACACATTCATATCACTGACAAATTCCATGCTGGTATTTTAAAGCAAGCAGAAAAAACCTCTTTTCCTGAGGCCTGTGGTTCACATACTACTGCCAGGTACAGAGGGCTCATGTATGATTTACACAACCACGATGAAATGCTTTGCATAGATGAGTTTGAAAAGATGAATTGATGAAGTCTGGAAGGGAGAGTGACAGTCACAACACTTCTGCTTCCAGAGAAGCTTGTTCTTTACTCACACCATTAAAAAACATGGTATTGCTGCTGCACTGCATGTGAAGCGTACTAAAAAGTGTATCTGAAATCAAGTGAGAGGAAAAGAAGAGGCTGCTCTTCTTGCCCATGATTAAGGCCCATTTCTGGAGCACACCAAAATTTCCACGCACTTCACTGGATTTTGTAAAGGCCTTAAGCATAGACACTGACTTCTTTATTCCTGAAAACTCAACTCACTCCAGAATTTCCCAGGGAACTTGGCCCTTTAGGGTTTGCCGAATTTTGCTGCTTCTTTTTTCTTACACTTGAAAAAGCTCCAAGTCTCTCTGCACACTCAGATCCGAGCGAGATCTGGGGAAAAGGCCCATTTCAGAGCCCTTCACGTTCACTACCCAAGCAGAGAAGCAGACAAGCCTCAGGAGGTCAGCAAGGACAGATTCCCTACCTCTCTACATCTCAGTGTTCTGCCCACCTGAGTTTCCCCCACAGACAAAGCAGAGATTGCTCCTCGCTGCCCGTGCTCAGCCCACCCACGCAGCTGCGTCACCACCAGCGCTCCTGCCTTTGAGGCTTGAGCAACACTTCCCCTGATTCACCAAACACCCACGGAGGGGACTATTCCTGGAGATGATTTCCTTCCCTCTACTACATCTGGCCATCCCGAGGCACCTTTAATTCATCATCAACCCAGCCCTGCAAGAGGGTAGATTTTTTGAGGACTGAAGGAGCTATCCCTGATTGCTGCAAGCGGTGGAACTTCATCTGTTGTCTCTGCTGTGTTTTTTCACAGCACTAAAGGCTCTGGAGCAGCCTTGTGCTTGCAGTCTCCTGTATTCCCTTCACATTGTTTCTCCAGGAGACCACAGACCTGCTCAGCGTGGTGCCTCTCCTCTTTGAGATAGCAGCAGGAGGAGCTGTCACGGCATGGTTCTCTCCCTTTTGCAATTCATGAGCTGGCTTTGACAGCTCTGTTGCAATCACAGGAAATATGCTAAAATATTATAATGGCCCTATCACCATTGAAGCCGTTCTGTCCAACAGCAAAGTTGGATTTCATAAATCAAAAAGCAATCAGCTAAACTATTCCAGCTAAATACTTCCTTCCCTTTGATGACAGCACTGGCAGATTCATAAACCTCCTCTGTTGACCTGACAATAAAGTCAAAGCAACCCTAGTTATGATTTCCAACTGAACTTGCATTGCCAGCGTATGCAGACATCAGGAACTTCTTAAGGGATTCTCCTAAATAATGTGAGGAATTGAGGATTAAGCCATAACATTTTCTCCTTCCCTGTCTTAGGCTTCATATCCTCAGCAGCACAGCTGAGATTACAGCTCAAGCTCAGGATGTGACACCAGACAGCTGACAGCCTTTCTTCATGGCCAGATCAGAATTATTGGTGAGGGGGATTCCTCTGGGGCCTGAAACCTTTTCTCTGGGAAAGCACAACGTGCTACACACATCCTTTACTTGTAGCACACACACCTGACAGTCACTTCTTATCACTCAAGGATCACATTGTTCAAAGGTTAAGACTGGACATTTGGAGCTTTGACCACATGGGAGAAGGGAAAAACAAAACCAGCCCCAAACTCAGACAAACGACTGATGTCAAAAGAATATTTTCTTGTGCTCAGCACACAAAAGAATGATGGCAGAAAACAAGGAGGGTCCTTCTTTCTGCAAAAGCCCTTCTGCGTATGGCATTTCTGACAAATGCCATAGTTTTGCAATCATTTTTTGAGCAACACCTGAAAAATGAGTCAGAAAGTGAACATGTTGCAATATACATTTCATCTCAAGGACTATTTTATATATATATATTTCATTAATTACCTTTCTGGCTTGCAAATCACTGCTTATATTTAACTGTACACCTATGTACACCTTCACAGAAATACCTGGGCCTGTTTCTGCAGTCCCTACACAAATAAAATACCCACCCACCTGAATGGGGGCTCTTTTCAGGTAAATGTGGCAAGACTGGGCCTTTGGTGCACACGTGCAAGTATCCTGCACACACTTCTTAAAATCATTAAAAAAATATAGTAGCTATAAATTTATAAGCAATCAAAAATCTAAACACAGTAAAACTGCACTTATTACAGTGAATTTACATTGTTCATTTATATGAAGCAAACAATGGAAAGGAAATGTCTGTGACTCTGTAATTACAGATTAACTGTAAATGCAGTTTTGCTTATCCTTTTGTCTGTCCAAAAGGATTTCTTGCAACTAAAAAGAGGGATTTGCACTATTTCTATCAACATATGGATGCTTCTCAAGTGCTTTCCCATCTTTTTTGAAGTGCCTTTTGCAAAGCATCAGACTCCTTCCAGTGGATTTTGTTCACTTCGATCACCATAGTAAAGAAAAATCTCTTACTAAAGAAGGTAACCTTAGCAGAGCAGCAGCAGCAAAGCAAACCTGAAGTCACTACTAGTCCCAAACTCAGGCAGAATAAGGAGTAAGGGCTCTAAGTACCAGATTCAGTGTCATTACTGTTATCATAAAACTTAATGCACAGCGAGACGGCCAACCTGCAGTGTCACATTGCTCTGTAAATAGCACTTTCATCACAGCACTTCATTGTCAAAGCCCTTTGCACACAAATTTACAGAACACAGCAAAGACAAAGATCTCTTTTGCATATTGAATCAAGGAAAACATTCCACCTGCCTGTTTCACAGGTAGACGAAATGAGGGGATGCCCAATAACACACAGAGTAACTCTAAGACCTAAAACACAACACCACAAATAATATATTAAGCTTAAGCACTGGTCCTTCACCTGCCCCTGGCTGGTGTTTCCCAGGTGAGTTCTGACACCCTCATCAAAGATATGGGTTACTTCTAAGGCAATCAGACCTCAGGAGTCTAGTGTAAATTAAATACACTCTCACATACCATGCCGGTCACTGCTGGCCAGCAGGGACTTTTGAAACTGTGACCATCGTGCTTTCACTTTCTTTGAGATCATTTAACCTGTAGCGTGAGCAAGTTGCACAGCTCTCAGCATAGCATGGAGGGTTTTAAAAGAAGCTTTGTGCATTCATGCATTACAAAATCAAAATCCAAGTCCATATTTGGATTTAAAACCTCTCCCTCCCCCCACAAAAAAATATCCCTTATACAGAACTCTAAACTTCAAATCCTTGATCCAAGATCTTGTAATCTGCATAAGACAAGACAAGGCAACAACCCTAGTACTTCAGACTAAGAACTTAGACAGGGAAACTCTGTCCATTTAACTATGCCAGCACAGCTGAAACTGCAAACCTCACCTCCTGTGTATGCAGTCACATCAGTATGAAAGGGCACATACCAGCAGCCTACTACAACAAAATAAACTCCAGCAACTTGTGGCACCTTTTCTGCTTCAAGATTTTGTCAGCTGTAGCAGGTGAAAAATTAGGCTTGGCACACCTGACAGACCTACACTGATGACATTTAAAGAATACACCACCAGCCCTTTTACTATCCTAATAACATTCTCAATATACAAAAATGCCACACTAAAACATTTGACATCTCAAGAAGCATAATTTTAAAATAAGCATCATAATCTAAACCACAAAATAACTTCTCTGAATTTTATTTCCTGACATTAACTTATTACAGATACCTGAAAGTGTTAACTCAACCTGCACAACAGTGAATCAACATTCAGATAACTTTTATAAAGTCTTTAATAAAAATCAACAAGGAAATGGGGTTTTTTTCTGTCTTATGCTGAACCAAATAAATCAATTTGTAAAATATAACTATGTAATCCCCTTGCTCTTCATCTCAAGAAAACCTTGTGAAGGAGCTTGTTTCTTCAGCAAGGACTCCAATGTGATGCTGAGATGGTGGCTGTAGGAGGAAGTGCACACATTGCTATGTGTTAGCCAGATGGAAAGCATCACAGACAAGGAAAAAGGAAGCACAATCGGCAGAGGAGAACAGAAATGCAAGATGAAAGAAGGAAGAAGAGATAATCTCTAAAGCAATATTACAACATGGTTCACACAGTTATCTGTTGCTGTGAATGAGTTCATCATTCTGTTCTATCCTGGCTGAAAAAATTTGTAAAGTGATTTTGTTTATTCCTAATACCTCTATCTGCTATTTTTGATCAACACTTTGTGACATTACAGAACAAAGATTTTAAGTTATATATCCCCATTAAGCTATAATGCAAAAGAGTATTTTCAAAAACGTAAAGGCCAGAGAACAGAGTGTTCAATAAAATCTGGCGATACCCCAAGGTACTCAATTTGGAAACCTATGTAAAGTCATACAGTCTATGCTAAAATTCTCCACCACTGTTTTTCCTCAAAAGTTTGGTGCTTTTCTCCATAGTGAAATGACAAATATACTAATGTGCTCTATTTATCCCTAAATGTATTGTAAATGTGCTTCTTATCTGATTTGCTTTCCAGGACAGCTTGTACCCTGGGGCACAGAAGTTTTGCTTCTCCTACACTGTTAGGGACCCAACTCTGCTAGCAGGAAAGATGCTGGTATCCTTGATCTTACGGGATGCGACGCCTTGAGGAAATTCATATCAAACAATTATTGCATAATCTCGGGGTATAACGAAACCTCCCACACCTCACACGGGCCATCGAGCTCCTGCCACGCCCTCACGGTGCCCCCTGTCAGCTGCAGGTCCCCGTGTGAACCTGCAGGATCCCCTTGCTGTGCATGTGGAGGAAGTTGAATATTTCCGAGGGCATCGCGTGGAAGCCGGGGCGAGGCTTCACGTTGTCGTAGTAGTGGTGAGTTATAAAAATCCCTGAGGGGTTCATGGGGAAGGCCCAGAAGCCGAAGAGGTGCACCTCCTCGCAGAGCTCCAGGGCCGCAGTCACCAGGATCAGCCCGGTGCTGACCCGCTTGGCGCGCACGCCCTGGCCGAGCCAGTAGCGCGAGACGTTGGTGAGATACTGGGGGTGGAAGTAGTAGACGGGCTGCTGGGACTCGAAATCGTCCAGGACGTACTTGACCCGGATGGACACGTCCGTGTTGCGCGTGTTGTAGAAGGCCGGCAGCAGCACGGACGCGTTCTCATACACCTGGAGCACGTCGTAGAACGGCTTCCTCCACTTCTCCAGCTTGTGGAATCTGGAGGGGAGAGGGTGGGAGTGATGGTCAGCCCTTGCTTGCTGTACTGTTGTAACTTTTCCTGCTTTCAAGCTTTGCAATTGCGGCTGTTTCCAAGTTCACAGAATCAGGGAATCACAGAATTTCGAGGTTGGAAGAGACCTTCAAGATCATCGAGTCCAACCCAGCCCTAACACCTCAACTAAACCGTGGCACCAGTGCCACATCCAGTCTTTTTTTAAACACATCCAGGGATGGTGACTCCACCACCTCCCTGGGCAGACCATTCCAGTACTTTATCACTCTTTCCTAATATCCAACTTTTTCCTAATATCCAAAATTTTTTCCTAATATCCAACCTATATTTCCCTTGAGGCAGCTTGAGACTGCGTCCTCTTGTTCTGTCAGTTCCTGCCTGGAGTTGTTCTGCTCTTTCTGTTTCTGAGGCCTGCTTTCACAGCTTTCTGAAACCCTTCTTACCTTTAGTATTTCCCACAAGCCCATTCCCAGCAACAAACCCCCAAGGGGCTTTTATTGAAATATTTCTGGCACAGAGATAATCGAGATAATGCTTCAGTTACCAATGGGAATGCACTTAGATTTGTAGCTGCAGCATTAGCATGAAATGCAGGATAAATATTTCAGGGCATAAAAAAGTTTGTAATAACTTCGTGGACATTTCTGATCATGTCTTGCTTCTCATGGTATTAAGAAAAGTATGTCATTTTTCCAAGCTACATAGTGCACCATGCAGTACAGAGCTGTATAAAAAAGTGGCAAACACCAAGGATAGAAAGTGTTTAAAATGTCTAACTGTAACATTTTTAAAAGAAATCCAAACTTAAACAAGATAATTGAGAGAAGAAATACATTCCCTCATCAAGGAAGGAAAGCAGTAATGAGCCTCAGGGTCCCAAATATGTCACAAGGTAGCATCAGGGCATTACCAAATTTAAAATAAAATCACCTAGTCAATCCTGTCTACAGTAGTTTCACTGATGTTTCTTTAAAACATTTGAGAGTGTATATTACTTTATTTACTTCATGATCTTAATTTTCCAACATTAATGACTCTGATTCTGTAACTTCAACATTTTGGATGGGATCCAGTTTCTTTCACCTTGAAATGTTTCTAAGACCTTTAACTGCAACTTGCAAGCAGAGCAGGGGAAGGATGGCTCTGTTTTTATAATTTTAGCTCATTGCCTTTCCATTTTCTATCATCAAAGTGCAGGTTTAAGAGTTTAACACATTTCTACAACTTGTTACTTATTCAGTTCAGAATGAACTGTATGATTCATAGTGATGGTGTAAAGCAGGATTTGGGAAAAAATATGGTGTAACAGAATTAAGTTAAAGGTAGATTTGGGAAACTGAGAGAAATGAAAATACAAAAAAAACACCAGAAATAACCTCTCAATGATTATACTGGGATTGACAGTCACGACATCTGTCTTCACCCCAACGTCCATGAAGTATTTATCAGATATAGGAGGCAAATTGCATCTATAAAAAAGAGAAATTAGTAAGAAAGTTAGAAAATTTCTTTCACCTTTTCAGGACTAGAAAATACAATTTATTTAAGCATTTCTGTCAAGCAACAAATCTAGAAACAGAGTGATAATTTTAAATTGTATCAAAACTTGTTGATGCCCTAACTATGAAATAATCTAACAAGTTCTTGGGGGCTCTGTGAAGACCTTTCTTGTTCCCTCACCTATGAGGGGTTACTCCTCTTTGCAGAGGCTTTTGCAGGCTCATTTTGCCTCCTTAATACCAATTTACCTATTTACTCTGGTAGTTTAGGATGCAAAATGGATTGAAGCTCCAAGGCTAATCAGCCTATAAAATCAAAGACTTGCTCAGCAGTAGCTGAGATGTATTCAATAATTAATAAACTATATCTAAAACACTGCCTTTAAGATGCTTTGGTTTATACCCAGAGGAATTTAGGGGAAATATTCCACAAGAGACAAATCAATCCAGACCTAATTAGTCCCAAACTATCTGTTTCACTTCCTTTTCCATTTATAAGCATCTCCCAACACAGTGTAATAGCACCAATTCCAACTCTACAAATTCATCACAGGACATCAAAGTTATTGGAAGCAAACTTGTGAGATTTGCAAGCCTTGACTTTGCCCAACCTCCATTCACCTTGGCCTTGTCCTAGATACATCATCTCACAAAATTTAGAGCATCCCTCAAGAGATGCTGAAGTCATTGAAATGCACACTCACAAGCTACCACTCTGTGTTTGCTTCCAGAGGAAATCCAGCTGAAAAAAATCCCTCAGTATATGTTTTCTGGGATAAAAAATGTGGCCTGGCAACTGGTTTTACACTCGGTTTAAGCTAGAGTTAGGCACTGAGTGACACTTTGAAAGCTTTTGAAGAGATCTGCAAGCCTCAATTAAAACCATCACTGTGAAAACCCTCACATCTGAAAATACAGCTCTGCCTAATTCTCAAAGTTGTCCATATTTCTGAAGAACAGGGCTGAGCAAAAACAGGGAGAAAACTGTGATGATATTTGGAGTAAGAGATGCTTACTGCTTTCACAATACCACAGTTCAGTCAAAGAGAGAGGACAGTTTGGGGAGCAGAAGAATGAATAGAATTCCTTCAAAGTCCTTCTCATGCTCAAAAAGTTCACATCCACTTTGCAGATGGTCCATCTTTAATAGGTCAGAGAATTGGTTTTGGCTATCCTTTGCATAGAAATGCCATTTCTAGCACTTTCCTATGCTGCAACATGCAACTCAAGTCCTTGGGCACCCCCAGTACCACCTAGCACTGTGCTTATTAGATTATATCTGACTAAGGTTTTCAAATGATCAGCTTCAATATTTCTGAACAGGAAATTCACACCAGGACTAAGAGTGAATGAAATTATTGAGGGCAATAATGCCTTATAAAAATTGTCCCATCTGTGCTTTTGTCATAGACTCCAAAAACTCATCCCTGCCAGGAGAGCAGTCCCATCTCTGAATTCACCCAGTGTTTCACCACAGAGCTCTGCTGTGGCCAGTAGATGGAGACAGACAATAACTACTAGTAAATGCAATTCTGGTGTGTATTTTTTACATTCTATTTTATTATATAGCCAATTGCTTCCAAAATTTACTTCAAAGAACAGTCTTGGCTGCATGCTGCTGGCCACAAGAAAAGATTTCCCCAAGTGTCCTGAAGGTGTTGCTGAAAGTAATCAGGGCTCCACAAGCAGCTTGTGAAATGTTTTATATTATTTCACTAGTGACCAAGATGATGATTCCTGATAGTTTAGTGGTGACTGGAAAGCAGATGTGTTCAGACCTGATCTTGAACACAAGTTTTGCTTTAAAACTGATGTCAGCTCAGACCTTGAGTTTTAAAACACTGGCATGTATTTGTGCATAACCCACATTTTGGAGATGGCAAACCAGGGGTTTGTTTGGCACTGATTTATTTGTTCATATTCCAATTCTGACTAAACCTCTATTTAATTGTTACTGCTACCAAACACAACCCAATTTTTAAGTTCTGTAGTAATCTCCTCCTTTTTATTTACCAGTTTTGTTACAGTTCAGGGAAGAGCAGCAGTGATAAAACAGGACCTTTACTAAAAGTCCTTAAACATAAATGAGATTTGCCAGACATATTTCAGCTTCTGCTTAAAAGCTTGTCATCTCCGTGTGTCACATGGGCTGCTCTTTTCATCCACACTTATGGTTGTGATTCAACACCAGAGCAGGGAATTTACAGTCATTATTTAACGCATATGGAGTACACTAGGCTTTTAAGGAAAAAAAAAAAAAAGTGAAGCCTGGACTTTCTCACAGACTTCTTTTTCATTGAAAACTAAGATAATAGTTGTCTGTAAAGTTAGAATAAGAGGCAGACACAAGGGTCTGAAAACAATGCATACTGAATGTAGGACCTTGATAGGACATCAAATTAAATTAAGACTGCACTGAACCAAAATCTCATCTAATTTTTGCTGGTGTGAAGTCAGAGAAATAAATTGCTTTATGCATAATTATTCTAAACTGACAATAACACTCCCTAGATCAGAAAATAGGCCAACTGAAATAAAGAGATTTTTCTTTCCTAGAGAACAAGTCATGAATCTGTGAGCTAGTGGTCATATGCCATGACCCAGGCAAAGAGCTTAACAGGATTTAGAGAGGGATTAGTCATGCATATGAATAATAAAAAAAAATCTTTCTCATATATATTAAGGATTATAAAACTGCTGCTAGACTCTCTTATCCAGGGACCCTCATTGTGGGACATCCCAGCTTATGCAAAACCTGGATAATTTCACATAGTGAGGAGCAATGAGGACATTTTAAAGTTATTCTGATGACTCTGTAGGCCCTGCATTGATTATTGATTACACTAAGTCCTGTTATTGAGCACCTGAGCTCTGCACCAGTCCAGAAACACAACTCTAAGGCACATCAGCTGTGAGCTTTTAACATCTGAGCAAGCTGCTTGTCACTCTATAGAGGTTGTACCTCTGGCTGAGATCTGCCCTAGAAAATTATGCCCAGGTTCATAGGAAACTGCTTATAGGCTAATGTCCACAGAAGGATAAATCCACAACCTCAGTGGCAGGGGATATCCTAAAAGAGAGCATCAGACTTTGCCAATACATCAGTTATTAACTCTGTGGAGTTAAGAAGAAATAGTTCCTCAAAGCTTAAATTTAAAAAAAAATATTATAAAGTAAGATGTTTTCGATTTGTTTTGTTGTTGTTGTTTGGGTTGGTTTTGTTTGTTTGTTTGTTTGTTGGGTTTTTTTGAAACATGGCTTTTTTGTGCAAAAAGCAGGTTTGACACAGCCAATTTAGCAAATGTCATGTTTCCATGTGAGAGAGAATGGCTTTGCAGTGTTCTATTTGTCATCAGAAAAAGCAAAAAAAAAAAAGAGGCAAATGGAGCTGTGGTGGTTACCGAAACACGAAGTCTGCGCTGTCAATCTCCCGGCCACATCTGCTGTTCTTCAGAATTCCTCCATTCCCAACCACTGCACATCTCTTGAACTGGGAGCGGTGGTAGGGCATGTCCTGCAACAGCATGGAAAGGAAACAGTTAAACACCCCAAAATGTGGGGCCAACAAGTCCCTTTTTCGCTTTTTCCTTTTTTCCCTCTGCAGCTGCACCCTGCTGCATTAGCCATTGGATGTTGGCACTGGTTCTAGGATGCAATATTCCATGCAGACAAATTGATGGGACCTTTTGCTGTGCAATTAGAGATGGCACAGGCAACAAATCCAGCTGGAAAAAACCCAATAAACTGTTCAGTTTCCTCAGGTTCAATAACATAAGGAGTAATTTTAGACCTTTGATTTCCACGTGAAGGCACAAACCATAAATTAATGTAGCTCAGACAGTGTTTTCTGAGCTGCCTGCAAACTGCTGGCTCCTCAGACTCTGGTGTCCTGCTTTTGGGAAGTCTGCACACAGAGCTCTGGAGCAGCCAGTAAAGCCCAAGAAGTCTGTCAGACAGCACATCACAGAAAGAACTCAAATTTAGTGCCTACCAACTCTAATTGAACTAATAGAATTAATGATTATTAATTAGCATTTACACTACCAGTACTGCCTTTGGACAGGCACCTTTTTGGACTTGTGGAGGATGCACCTTCCTGTGATTTTTGGGCAGAATCCTGCCTTCACACACAGAGATGCAGCTGCTGCCAGAGCCAGAGAGAGTGAAAATCACATCTTGAGAACAAACTGGGCTGTTAGGGTGAGAGGGCTGTGACGCAGAACTGAGCCACACTACACCTTATGAATATGTAGGGATGTGCTTATATAAGCATGAGAGTGCTCGTTTTTGGTACATACATATTTTATCAATAATCTCACGCTGCAAAGTACAGAGGGACGCAGGAGTGGCTTGACATTTCTGGGTGATTATTCCCAGGATCTTTCCACGGCATCCATAAGCCACGAGGCAAAAAGGGCATGCAATTACACCTGTCTGAGAAAAGCAGCAGCTGTCTGACAGAGAGGAAATATGGAGCTGTCTGTGCTTTATGCAGTGATTTCTTAACACAAAGTGCCTTGGCAGCCCTGGAAGGGAAATCGGAAGGCAGGTGCCCATGCTTAGCACAAGGCTCTTGCCCCTGCAGCATTGCTGCTGTGTTTTCAGATCTTTATTTCCTACATGTGCCAGGCTGCAGTCCTGCTCCTATGCAGAGGGTGGCTTTGGTCACTGCCCAGTGACTCCCAAAGGCATTTTGGCATGGAATAACGCCCTCACATCATCCTGATCATACCTGGACAAACACAACAGCAGCTCTACAACACTCCTAGCAGATCTCAAGCATCCAGACTTTCATGCACTCATCTGCCTAATCAGGCAGGATTTTGAGGACAATACTCCTGGACTTAGATGTACCCAATCCTTTGCACATCTCCAGATGCCAAAGTTCTTTCCTGGATCTGAGCCTTTCCCCTCTTCTGCCCCAGCTCCCCGTGTGCACATTCAGATAACAGCACTTCCCTGCCTCTAGGCAGTGCTTGGAAAGCCAAAGGATTAGAAGTGGTTGGACCCTGAAGGACAGGTTCAATGGCACAAATTTAAGTACTTGACCTGGATATAAGTCTGACTTTTCAAAAGGGATAAAATTCAGCTACCCCCTCCAAGTATCCCATTGTAAATGGAAGGGGTGTGCCTCGTGATAAATCTGCAGCCACATCAGCCCACATCACTATGTGCAGGGGGAATTTCCCACTGATTATAACCTTGAATATTCCTGGAGGTCAAGTATTACTTGCTGGAAAGGTTTTGAATAATCATTATGATGAATACATTTAAAAATTGTGAAGCCCATTCTCAGATAATCTGCAAATGGAAATAAGTATAAAAATAGTCATAGTGAATATGAATTATAAAATAATCATGCCACAAAGAAAAGCAGACCTACCCCCAAATGTTGGATTTATTATATGTGAATATTATACTTTAAAAGAGTTCTGATCAATAAGTGTCTCTTTTATTTAGCTTTCTATTTTGTTATCCACTTTGCTCCTAAGACAGCAATATTCTGCAAGAAATTACATATACATATAATATAGATATGTTTGAATGTGTATGTCTATATTTTGCAGATGACCACCAGAAAACAGGATAATCATCTAAAATATTGTATTAAATATAAACATTTTCAAAATGTAATCACCGAATTTTGTAAAAATGTCAAAAAAGTGTTACATGCTTGTCTATAGGGTAGTGCCTAATGCAGCAAGTATAGTGAAGCTGGTCCTACAAATGGGCAAAGGCACCTTTGGAAACATTTTGAAGATTTCTTGGTTGATATGAAAGATTCCACTCGTGTCCACTTCATATTTCAGTTTTGTTCCCAAGGGAGTATTTTTCTGGGTGGTGAACAGAAAGGATGGGGCATTGCAACACTTCGACAGGGTAGATCTGTGAAATTAAAAAGAAATAAAATCAACGAGCTGATGTCATGATACAGAATTTGCAATTGCTGTTACTTGTAACACGGCATTTTTCACCAAAAAGAATTTTTTTAACTCTAGGATGGCTTTGCTGGATTTTCATTCAGAAAACTTCAGATTCAGTGAAATTTTCTTTGATTGAGAAAACTATGGAAAGAAAGAAAGAAAGAAAGAAAGAAAGAAAGAAAGAAAGAGAGAGAAAGAGAGAAAGAGAGAGAGAGAGAGAGAAAGAGAGAAATAGAGAAAGAAAGAAAGAAAGAAAGAAAGAAAGAAAGAAAGAAAGAAAGAGAAAGAAAGAAAGCAGAGTAAATGAGACAACTGTATTTGTCTCTTCCAGGCTGTGGGAAATACATGTGCAAATTCTGCTCTGCTCTAGTCCCCAAAGATGAGCTTCAGCCTCCAATATCCTGGCAAAACCATCTTAATGAATTCAGTCCTCTCTACCACAGATGTCTTCAGCATTTTACAGATTATAGGCTCATCGCTGGGCAGGAAATGTAGGGGTTAAAGAGTCCCTCTGGGGATGTGGAAATATGGCAAGGCAGTATTTAAACACAGCAATGCCCAGAGACACTGCCCTATTTACCAGACTGCTGTGGGGCACAGCACACTTTGATTACAACAAAAAAACAAACCAAAAAAACTTTCAAAGATCTTCGTTTTTCCCTTGGCCTTGCACATGTGTGCATCAGGAAGATGATGTGGCCCTGACAGATGGGTGCCAGGCAAACTGGTCATGCCTAAAACTCTAAAATTTCAGACAAACGACCAAAATTTTCTTTGTTCCTGGGACAAAATGGAAAAGATTCCAGTGCAAACAAGAACGTAAATGGGAAAAGCAGCTTTGCAAATAAGATTCCCTTTCCCAGCTCCCATCCTTCCCTGAATGTTTTTCTTCTTTTACTGGTGGCACTGAAAGCCCTGACTTCTGCTCACTCTTATTCCAGAGATGGTTTATTTCTCAGTCAATGCATTTGATGCCTTTAATGAGAAATACGTGTCATGGTGGATGTACAAGCATGAAGACAAAGCCAAATGGCTCTCAAATAACCCAGATTAAATGCCTTGCCTCTGGGATGTGTGGCCTCATATTCCAAGCTGGAAGAATAAGCAAGTCTTCTTTATGGGCTTTATTAGAAACACCAGAAAGCAAATAGAGAATTATGCAAACATTTCAGTGATGTCCAATTACTCTCATACACTTGACTCATGCAGGATGGCACAGAATGACCATCAGATCAAGGCAGCAAATGAGACTGAAAAAGTCAATGAATAATGTCTAACAGCAAAAAATAATTACAAGCAGATAGTGAAATTGAATTGTTATGGTTGGGGTATGAGGAAAACCTCTTCATTGGCTGCTCCTTAAGGAACTGAAAGAGAGGTTTTTCCTTAACATCCAGCTGGTTTTCCAGAGGCACAATCCTTTATGTGAATGCTTGATATCTGATGGAAGAAGCCTCTCAAGGAAGCTGCTTTCCTTAGTCTCCAGACACAAACTCTATTGTGATTTTTGCCTTTCCTCCCCCTCTGCTGCTTAAGGACCTGCCATTTAAAATCTGCTGGATTGTCCCCACCTCACATGATGGTCCAGGACTGGCAAAGTTCAAAATCCCACAGCTCAAAATGTTATACTTTTCAGCCTCCTCCTAAAAAAAACGTCCAAACTCAGAGACCTTGGTTTGCTTTTAGGGGTCAGCATCTTCCCCACACACTCACACACTGAGGTCTCTGCCCCATTGAACACAGATGAAACAGACTTTAGAGATTTTTTTCTTTTTTAATTACAAGCACTACTGATGTTCCTGAAACCAGGGAAGAAAGATTATATTACATCTGGGTGCCTGTGAGGGTTCCTGGAGCAGTGAATTATCAGTCAGGCAGTGACAGGAGGCTTTAATCTCTTTTTTCTCTCAATGAACAGGATTGAGAGGGGTTCTTTGCCTAATGTTCTGGTGTTGGTGGCCTGAGATAGATTGATGGTCCTCCTGGTGGTCTTTGGATAGGCCTTTCTCATTGCTCCCACCTCTGCTCTGGCCTCCAAACCTCAAAGGGCTCCTTTCCATACCTCAAAGTGCTGCTTGCTCTTTGGGCACAATCATTACTCCTCTCACTCCAGCTGGTTTTTTAAAATAATGAGCTGTAATCCTGAATGACTCCTCACTTCAAAACAAGCTCTGATAATTGCCTATCAAATAATTTCCAGGAAAAATACAGGGAAAAAAAAAGCCAAAAAACCAAACAAACACCTAAAAAAACTTAGGTGTGGAGATCACGTTGGAGAAACTGCTATGAGCCTAACAATGTTATTTTTAAAGATGTCAGTGACTAACTTAGCACATGCATTCTCACATTCTCTCATTAACTCCTGACAGCTATTTCCTGGAACCATGCAAGAGAATTTGGGATAAAGCTGGGGGCCTTATTATAAACAACAGCTCTGAGTTTGTACCAGTGACTTGCAGATTTCAGTCTACAGCACTTACCCTGAAATAGTTTGTTTTCTCAAAACCTACTCAAATATGGCACTGGAATATACCAATATATAACATTCAAAAACTGTTTTGGCTTCAATCTACTGTTGGCTTCACAAAGCCAGTTTCAAAAGCTGTGTCTTGAGAGGATCGTGGAGGACCTTCAGCAGAGAAGTTACATGAAGAAAGACAGAACATTACAGAAACAAACGGAGAGGTCTCTGAAGACCAGAAAAAATATGTAGATAATCTGTGAGTAATAGCTGAGAAGCCATTAAAAAAAAAAAAAGAAAGAAATAAAAAAGAAAAAAAAAAGAAAAAAAGAGAGAAAGTCATAAACAAGGTCTGACAGTACCTAAAACATCCAGAAGAAATCCAATTTGAATATTTTATGGGCCAAATTTGCAGTATCACCAGTGATATTACCATTCCAAGCCAGAGAGATTGATGTGTTAGGTGCAGCTATTAAATCTCACCTCCATCCTCACTGCTGACCAAATAACACCTGGAACTCTTTCCCACACCAAATTCCTTCCCCTTCCTGGAAGACTGTTCCACATGCCAGAAAAACATTCTTTCACTCTTGCTTCTGAGTTGGTTTGTTTTAAGCAGAGGAAAAGTCCACATTTATTCAAAAATATGGTACATCATATGTTGTCATGCTTTCTCTTGCTATCCATATGAAATTTTAATCTCTCTGCAGGAAGCTAAACTCAAACTAAAGTAAATTTTTCTCAGTTTCATTGATGTGAGCCATTCTTACTTGAATAAATTGGCTTCTGTGACATTCATCTCCCATTTGCACATCTGTAGGCTCTTCCATCTGTCAAACAATTCAGTTTGTTTCACCCTAAAATATAAAAAACAAAGAAAAGAATAAAAATTAAGTTTATTACAAGGGCCTAATTTCCTAAAACAGCTGCAGATAGAGTACCACACAAATTGATGGGGCAAATCAGTCAGTCTAAACAGTACAAAAATTATACTTTTCCTTCCTTTTTCTGCTCAGACATAGCCACTCTAAGCCCTGTGTATGCAAGAATTGATGTTTGGGACTGATTTCTTCTCCCTGATAGACTTTCTCCATTTTTTTTCAGGATAAAAAAATGCAATATTGAGCAAGAAGCATCTTCTCTACCAAAATCTGCTGGGAAACAAATGGGTCTCAATCATCTGGGTTTGGGGGAAAACGTGCACCTAGCAGAAGGGCCCAGGAGGGGAGTATTGGAAAAGGGGATTCATTTGGCCAACTAAGGCTGTATTTTGGTGAGGTTAATTTAATCTGTGAGATCCTACAGCACAACACTGCAGGTAAATTTATTTTATGAACAATTTATGAGCTCATGTGTAGGGATAAGAGTCTGTGATGGTAAGAGGGAATGAAAAGCTCTTTACATAAGGATCTCTACCTCCTCCTCTGCTAATCAATACATCTGTAGTCACATAAAAAAGAAAAAAAAAAGAAAACAACAACAACAACAAAAAAAACACCCAAAAAAACACCACTCTATTTCAACTAGGCTGATACAGAATGACTCATTTTTTGTGATATCACCAATTCCAAGAACTTCCACACTGAAGTTCGCACATATTCTTGTGCATTTGGACAACAGAGATAATGAAGGGTTTGCAAATATCTAGAGGTAGTGAGGAACTGCATAATCTGGCTAAGAAATTTGGAAGCCTGTGATTTCTGCTAGATTGATAGGTCTTAATGAGTTCTCCTCAGGCTTGAGGGCTTTTAATGCTTGAATAAAGCAAAAACTTTTAAGATAATTATATATTTAATGTGAGTAGAACCTAGCATTTCCCAGGCTGAGGAAGTTAGAGGAAGGAATTAGGTCATATTGTACTTTCTGTAGCCCACCAGAGCACATTAACTTGGAAATCTTCCATTACCATAAGGGCTGACTTGGGAAGCACAGCACATTTGAATCAAGAACATCAGAAGAGACCAGCAGAGTAAAAGAGCTTAATGTCAAATGGCATCTACTGTAGAATTAACTCATATCTAGCTGAGCAGGACTCCACTACCTTCCTTGGGCCACTGGGAAAGATGAAATAAAATGAGGAACTCTCTGTGTCCTCTGATAAGTGTGCAAAAAAAGGTGAAAAAAAAGCAATCCAGAACTCCCCATGTTCAGCAGAGCATTGGCAGAAGTGCGGCATTCTCACCCCTCCTATTTATTTTTAAGCGCCGCGAGTCAGCAAGCGGTGCAAGGCGTGCTTGTTACTCGTGTATCCTTCACCCAGTGCAGAAGGCAAGGACATAACCTACATTTTGCTGTGCACAAAGTCAGTGAGGGAGACATGCTCAGGTCCATGCAGACCTGGAGCAACAAATTCTGTTTTCTGTAGCCTTGGCTGCTCAATGTTGTGCGCCTGTGGAGCTGCACTTTGAACTGACATTCCCAGTGCACTTTATGCATTGCCTGCAATGTTATTAAACCACTTTCTTGAGACATGGTGAGGGATTAGGCATAATCTAAGCACCTAAACTCAGTGAAATGCTGAAAATGCAAAAGGGTAACACTAAAATTACCCAGCTGTGCGTTGTTGCACTGGCGAACTCACTTTTTTCACCCAAATCCTTCACTGTGGTTTCATATGTACATCTCATTCAACTCATTGGTTTCCTGACATATTTATTGGACCACAAAACACAATTTAGAGATATTTTATTGTTTCCCAGAATCACATTTCCCTACCTTTTCACTAAGGGCTTTTTGAGCTGTGAAACGCTGCTGTTTGAGGAGGTTAAAAATACAAATGAGCTCAGAAAATATCTAAACAAATTAATAGAAAGGTCTGTTGTCCACTCTGATTACTCCAGCCTGGACTCCTTCTACCAGTGCACAAATCCCCATGCCAGTGTTTAGTATCAGGAAGGGCTGAGCATTTTCTTCCTTTCTTAACCTTCTCCACTGGCCACTGTCCATGAAAGAGCCTTAAGCTAGATAGACACTTGCATGAGTCAGTCTGGCTGTTCTTACTCTTTAATTACTGGAAATATGATAATACAAACACTGTATTTAATTCCCAACAGTAATTCTGGGCCTGACCAAAATGCCTCGATGTATGGGAAAAGCTTCCATGTTTCTTAAATGGACCTCAGATCAAATTCAAACACTGCTGGCATAGGTTAGAGAAGGTTAGGGATCCCTTCTGAGATCCCTGTTCATGTGATCTCTTGAGCCTTACATCCTTTGACAGTGCCATTGCAAGATACCATTCCATCCTGCCTCAGAAGTAACATTTTTAGCAATGCTTTTATTGCTAAATTCTTCTGCTTTTTACATTTAGTTCGTACTTACATAGACAAGACCTTCACCTCAATGATGTCCTGCCTTAATTCCAGGCATTTCGTAGAGTTGTATTCCAAAGGCCCTTCATAAAACTCAAAATACCTGAGGAAGGACAAGAAAACACATCATAAATAAGGCTTAGGCTAGAATAATTGTCTTGCACATCAACAGAGTTTTGCTGAAAGTTGTAATTTATGGTTTTTTCCCTAACTTGAGGCTGCACTGCCTGGCCCATAGGCAGCTTTTCCCTTCAGGAAAGCTGTGAAGATGCCTCTGCTGGTCCTAGAACAGTCACCCATGCCCAGTTTGTCCATTCCTACAGGAGTTCATCTCTCTTGAAGCCGCAACAAGGACCTACCTTTTCCAGCAGTCAGGATTTGGAAGCTGGAACTGAGAGTCAGGGCAAAAGCACTGATCATTTAAGGAGCACTGTTCCCATCTTTTGCATGCCTGACTGTGCTGGGTTGGAAAAAAACAGTGCCATGAAAGTGCTAGAGGTTGTATTCCATCTGTAGAGTCTATTCCATAGCTCCTAGGCAATGAGCTTTTCACTGGGATTTACTCTTTTTGTCTATTTGGAAGGGAATGGAAACAGGGATTATATTCTGGAAAAAAAAATTGAGAACAAAAGGATTTGAATGCTCAGACACAAAACAAATAACAGTGATATTTTGATTAAAATATAGACATAAATGTTTACTTTATTGGCTAATTCCTTTACCCTAGCCACTGGACTGAAGGGGAAGAAAAAGACAGTGGTTCGTGCTTAGAGAAAAGAAAAAGCCCAAGCTGTCAAGTGAACTCAATGAGTCTGTATTGACATGACAAAAAAGATTTAGGGTTTAAACCAAGCTCGGCATCAGTTTCACTCCTAATCATTAGAAGTCTGTAATAAAACCTAATTCCTAAGATCTCCACATACCCATGAAGCACTTGAGAGGACAATGGAAAACTAAGAGATGATGACCTGGAGGAATAAACATTATGAACAAGGCTAGAGGAAGATCTTTTGATGGCTCCCTTGAAATCCTGGAATTCTTGAGATTGTAACTCCATGAAATCCATTTTTTAATCTTCAACGGGAAGTATAAAGATAAGATTTGTGGAAAAGCTTCATTTAAGCCACCACTGGAAATGTAATATTTGAGGTTTGTGCCATTGCAAAATAATATAAAAATCCATGTTTGACCCATGTGTGACTGGAAAAAGTGCAAAAGCCTCCCAATGCAATTTGCTTTTAAGAGGGAATGTTTCTGTCCTGTCAAGTGCTGCTTTAGAAAGTGTCTCCTCCACCTCTCCCTGGGGTTTCCACACTTCAGCTTTGTCAAACCCCAAACCAAACATTTCTGTGATCCAGAGAGAGGCACAAACCTTGAGACTGAAAGGAGGAAGCCCATGCTTAAAAGGTGGGAGGAGGAGAACAAAAAAATTCCTAATAAAGAAGTCAGAAAAACCCAGTAGCTCATCTTTAAAAAATGTGGCTATTTGTAAATGTGTTTGTATAGCCTTCACAGCAACAAAAAATAATTTTTATAAATTTTGTAGAGGAAATTATGTCGTTAAAGTATTCCAAAATCAATGAGAACTCAATGAAAAGACTTCCTCAGCCTGCTGAAGAGAGACCTAGCATGAATCTTCATCTGGGCTCTCACCAAAAGGCTCACACTCCTTCAGCCTTCCAGCTAAATTATTCACCTGGGCACTCAGCATTTGCTAAGGAGCAGCTGAAATCCACTGCCCTGGCACATCTCCCATGTGCTTGTCTTGTTGAGCTGGAGCTGAGCAACTTGTGAATGAGGCTTCAACTGGATTTGGGTTAAGAGCCCACTTGATTGCACCAGGCCAAATCCCTGTGTGGATGTACTCCAGGTAACTACCCCAAACTAAACCAAAATCTCTCTTTAGACAGCACCATAGAATTTCTAACTCATCACAGAATTTTCCAGGGCTGAAGGAGTCCCCTCTGGCTACCAGTACAGACAATGTTTTAATCCTCTGAAATAATCATTTTTCTGACTATCTTTTGTGGTATCAATCCTTTTCTTTGGTTCTTTGAGTCAGACACTGCTGGCACCCTGGATGTGCGTGTTCTACACAGTAACTAGGGGCAGGTACGCACCCCCACACAACACTCAGCACTTTACACACCTCTCCTGCTTCTTAAGGTGTGCAGGAGTGAGCAATGCCTATCAGCCTCATCATCACCTGTCACCCTAACACTTCATTTCAGAGCTTTGACTGTGCCTCAGGCAGATAAGCAGAGCAAAAATCTAGATTAACGTTTATTTTTATCTTTCCTGTGCACTTCTGGCTGTGCTGCTAAGTTAGAGAGCAGCAGCTCAGATGTCAAACAGCACATTCTGTCACGTGGGAACACCACAGCACGGAAAATCTGCCTTCAGCCTGTGGCATTGGAGTCAAAGATGTCATTTTATGAAATGGAGATGAAATTTCCTGTGTCCCAGCCATTGCCTTTGATCGTTGCCTGTTTACTCAACCCACAAACCAAAAATAGAAATGAAAAAGGATGTGTTACCAAAGCAGCAGAAGGTTAAGATGGAAAGGATTGGGTCAAAAATAAACCACTTCTGGATCTGAAAGGAAATCAATCCATGAGGCAACACTGCATTTCTAGGAGAGCTATTCCACGAGCCTACAGATTGTGAAAGCACAGGACTGTCCTGCGAGTCTGTAATGCTCACAACAGCTTCAGCTTTCCCTACAGAGCTGCTGGAAGCATGGAATTCAGCATTTGCTAGCTCATGGAAGAGCAGAGGGAGGATCCATGGGATGGGCTGGATGTCCATTGCTGGTGGGACACGTGCAGCAAAGGCAGGGGACACCAATGGCAGTGTCATTCTGCACAGAGACAGGAGAAGATGCTGCTGACATGGGGTCAGTTTGACTGAAGTGAGCTCAGTGATCCCAAGCTATGGAATAAACACCCTTTGGGCTGTCCTTCATCAGCCCTGAACCTCACTGGAGCAGACAGCCAGCCACTAAACCCCTCTTGGTTTTAATGCTGCAGATGCTGCTGCACGTTGGCTGTGAGTAATAATGGGGCTACAACAGCATTAAGGGCTTTTCAAGACAGTGGCTGGTCAATAGACTCAGGAAAAAGGGTTCCTCTCTTTCTCCCAGGAATGTTCGTGCTGTTTATTTGCTTCACAGCAATTCCTCCTGCTGCAGACGTGGTGGGATATTAGCAGAAGCTCTTCCCTGGAGCACCAGACATCTTCCCACAGAAGTGCTTCACATTGTGCTGTCCTAGAATGCAGCTTTTGCACACCACCAGGCCCTAGCACAAGGGGCATGGGTTCCCTCAACCTCCAGAGATGTCCTTTAAACCCACGTCCTCATCTTGCAAGGGTCTGGTCCTGCAGGGAGTGTTTGGAGATCAGGCCCCCACACTTTCCCAGAGGAAGCATCCATCTCACCCACTCCCTGGTCTCTGAGAGCTCTTTCTGCCTATTCACTCCCACTCTAAAACATGTAGTTCCCTGTGAATGATACATTTGCCTGTCAGAAAACTTAATTAGTGCAAATGGAAACTGTCCTCCCCATCATCCTCCTCAGTCTGATCGCCAGCTAAGAAACAAGGGTGTAGTTCAGTTTATTTTGATTTATATTCCTGATTAGTGACAAGTGACAAACCTGACTATACTGCTTACTCCTTTTGCTATGGAAAAGGTCTGTGTTTTGGTTTTACAAGAACAACAGTCAAGTTTTATTATCCATAAAACAAGAGTTGATCTGTCGCTGCCATAATGTCTTCTCCCTCCATTTTTTCACTTCCCCTGATGAAACATAAATAACTTTTATCCTTGTAAAGGTCACAAGTCTACAGGAAAACCAATACAAGGATTCATGATTCTTTGCCTTAAGAACACAACTGCAAATGAATTACAACAAACAGCTCAGCTGCTTGTGGGATTGTACTTTCCCAGGGCACTGGGCACTACACACCACTCACTGCTCTGTGTCCGCTCATGTCAACCGTAGCTTTCAAACCTACAACACTTTTCCAGTATCAAATCCTGTGCCTGAACACCACACAAGCTGCAAGTGCTCAGAAGGGACTGTTTTTTTACAGCCCACTGCACTAAGTGCCCAGAAATTAGATGCTATTCACTCTGTAATTTTCCATTTTTGACTGACTGAAACCTTCTTCTTTTCTAACCTTCACGGCCCGCATTGCAACCTCAACTCCAGCTGAGCTGCCTACTGAACTCACTAGTGAGAGGCACATTTGGTTTCTCGGTACATCAGCTAACACTTAGGCCTTTGATCATCTGCAGCTGGGCTGCTCTTGCTTTTATCAGAAGCAAGCTTTTCTTGATCACACTACACGAATTAAAAAGCCTGAGACTTCAATCCTGCCTTCAAGTGACGCTTGAGACACTGATTTGCCTGATAATATTGAACAGAGGTTTTAAAGCATAACTTAGTGCAATGGTCAGGCGTATTTTTTTTTTTAAGCAGGGCCATTTTCTCAGGCTGCCCTCCCATCCATTCTGCTCATTCCTGCAGTGCCAGTTCTCAACACTGCAGCGAGGCTGCAGCACTCGCGTGGCAAGAGCATCGCAGGAAGGATTCCACCTACCCTGCAGGAAAAACAAAGATCTTTCCAAAAATATACATTATCCAGTGACTAAGAAATGAGAATAAATGAACCAAGTCCTGCAGGCTTCTACTAAATGCTTATTAAGAGTGCTGTCCAATTAGCAGTGCCTGTGCTCATCAGCCTGAGCAGATCCATGGCCAGCCTTGGGTTGAGATTCACCTTCTTTACTCAGGAACGTTCCAAGTGTGCCAGAGAACATTCCTCAAAGAACAGGGGACTCCCATCACCTGGCAAGGCCTTCATGGAATCTTCAGGTCCCTGGAGCAAAAATACTGCTGGGGTGGAGCCTATCACAGCTATAGAGGCCCTGGAAAATTCATCTGGAGTAGAACACAGCAGGTGTTGACTTCATCAGAGCCCAATTCATCATTGTGAGAGACCAAATCCCTCTGGCCTTTGCTCCTCTTAATGCTTCTATGTGACAACATAAAAACCCACAAGGTTTGGTCAAAAGATTTAAGGGCTTTATATCAATTCAGGAGGTTTTCCCTCTTAGTAAAAGCATCCTACCCCTTCGCATGGCCTATTCTCCCAAGATTATTTTGACCCATTGGGAAGGGATGATCCCTGTTCAGCAGGTAAATAAGCTGATTGTAGAAGTGGCAAGGGAAACAGGAATGTTTGATGCTCTTAGACTAATTTAAACTTCACCAGGACTGTGGCACAAAACAAAACCAAAACAAAACCAAACCAAACCAAAATAAAAAACAAACCACATTGCTGTTTGTGCTGTTTCTGTTATTTGGGAGCCCAAGCTGACTTGTCCGCAATAGGATGGTGCCTGAAAGGCTGAACTGAGAGACAGAGCTGTGGGCTCAACAGAAGAGACTGGACAAGCAGCAGGCTTGTTTTATACAGCTTGATGAAACTATTTGATTGTCTCAACCTTGGGACAACAGATATTAAAAAAGATGGTTCGCATTCCTCCTGTCTACCACGTGCTGGCACATTACCATTGCCAATTACCACTGGAAATAAAAATTTAAGTTTAAAACAGGATTCATTTAAATCCTGTACCATCTTCATCTCTAATGCTAGTAGATGCATTAGATGTTTAACTGATCATGAACTTTTAGTATGTGTCTGTAGGTGGGAGCAAAATATGCCACCATAAGCTGTGTCATGTAAAAAAATTAAAATACAAGCAAGAGAAAATGGTCATGTATCTCTGTATACATTGTGTAGTAACAGATCTTATGAATTACTGCATCCAGTTCTGACATTTCATCTTTGGGGCTTTGAGACACTGCTGAGAGTTACAAAAGGACCTGCAGAAATTATCTGGTTTCTAAAAAATTATGCGAGGCGTGTGAAGCTTAATCTAAACATATGGTGACTGAGTAAGGAAATACTGCACCAGGAAGCAATTACCAGTGGCAGGAATGTTTTCAATACAGTATAGCAAGGAAAAATAGTGTTCAATGCCTGGAAGCTGGGGATAGAAATGGCATCTTTAGCTCAAGACTGGCTTTCTTTCTAGAAGAACCAGAGTAACTAAAATTCAAGATCTGGAATTCTTGTAGGACTCAAGTTTTCCTGGAGATTCTTGTAGCTGAGGTTAAAAGCTATTGATTCATTAACCCACTGATCATTCGCTTAGGATATTTTGATCTGTTTGGTCTTACAGAGTCATAAGTTTTTCTAAGCTTTGATAATAGATGGTGTTAGATAGGTCCATCTATCAAGACAAGGACAGTTTACCAAGGTGTTGTGCTTGTCTTCCAAGTTAAAATTTTTGCTTTCAAAAAACCAAAAGTGCTTCCACGGACCAGCCCTAAATTCCTAAGTATCATCTTCTGCAGAGGTGGAGTGGCTTTTAAATTTCTGTCCTTTAAAGACTGCTCATGGATAGCTCACTGAATATCCCAGAAAAGAGGAAAGTGCACAGATAACTTCCTTGGAGGTGCTCCTATTCTAAGTTCTTTTTTTTTTACCTAGTCCCATGACTCCACAGGTATCTTACACCTCTTTGCAGTCAAGATGATGATTGTGATGCCCTGAGGATATACCTTTCATCACAACTCCTGGCAAAATGCCACTGGCTGCTCTCACTGCCATCCTGATTATGATCTCCCATCTCCAAGTCTCCACACACAGATCCCTTAGAATTGCTTGGCTCTGCTGCTCATTACCTCATTAGCAACGTGGATTAACCAAACATCCACTCCTGCCAATGGCACGTAGCTCCCTTAAATCTGTCCACTGATTTAGGACTCAAGCCTCTCCACGGTTTCAGCCTAGCACAGCACCACAGTGAAGTTGCAGAACACAGCTCCACTGCAGCAGCCGTGGGTGTAGCAGCAGGAGCTCCAGCAGAATCAGCCCTAAATGGCACAGCAAAGTCCAGGCTGCCTCCTGCTTCTCCCTGGAGATAAGCCCACCTTGCAGGCCATCAACACCACCCTCCCTGTGCTTCCCAGGTCCCTTCTGACACAGACAGACACCCATCTCCATCTAGAGGTTTTCCCACTGTGGAATGTGTGGATGATTTGTTGGAGGTTACATTGAATTTGAGTTTCAGGGACATGTTGGTGTTTCTTGTCTTTCGCTGTATCAAGCCAATGCTGTCTCCTGACAAGCAGCAGTGGAGTATGCTGCAGGAAGCCTTATTTTCCCAGTTTCATTTCATAACTCTCAGATTTTTAATAAGCTGCTGCTTGGGTGTTTTAATCAAGCCCTTTCCCATTCACTCTGACTGAAATAATCTGCTGATGTTGTTATCTGTATGGCCACCCACCTAGAAGGATAGCAAAACTCATGACAAACCTTATACATCAATGACATCTCAAAACCCACATTTTACTGTATTGCAAGGAATTGCTTCAGTTTTTTTCTAGTGGTTTTTAGATTTTAGGATCCTTGTATGAGGAACTCAGCAATAAGGAAAATCCTAAGCCCTTACGTTGACTCTTGTACAACATGTATTTGATAAATCAAGTTGATCCTACTTCTTACTTTGTAGCCAGTGGGGACAAAGCTTCAGATTTGTTAAACTAGAGAATTCAGTGTAGAAATTGACAGGCCTAAAAGTATAATCTCCTCTCACCCATCTGAGGCTTCTGTGGTCTCACCACAAAAGCTCTACATTGAATTTTATCTTTAGCTCCAGTAGACTGAAGAGAACACCATAAACCAACTAATATGGCAGATAAGTCACCCTGTCATTAAGGCAACTTCTTGTCAGTGAAAAATTATTAAAGCATGATGACTCACAATCTCAGTAAGTTCCAAAACATATTAAAAGAAAGCAGAAGAATCAGGGCTCTGGGAAGAAGTTGTACATATGACTTCAGATAATGGGCATTAGATAAAACCCTTTACCTGATTCTCCACAAGGATGCTGTAAGGTTTAATGATGCTTAGCACCAAGTAAAATGCAAAATATAGAAATATGAGTAATGGATGACACACAAGATCAAATCAAAAATAAGCCAGTGTTCAGCAACTGGTTGTTATTGCATCTCTGTGGGTAGCTCTTCTTTGGTTGAAATCCCTATGCTTTTGAGAAGTTCCTGTGTTTCACTTTTACTTCTTGCTAGTATTCACAATTTCCTTGCTACCTAGAAGGCCTTCAGCAATATAATCTGAATCTAAATGAAGGCTCTGGTGCCCAAAAAAGCCCAGCAAATTGAGATCTGTCAAGTGCCTGCCCAGAGCAGTATTAGGTGACACAAACGGGATCCACACTCTTGGTTGCACCACATACATGACATTAAACTTCTGTTTACACAGAATGCTTATACACAATCTGAAGAACTGTGATGAAAACCTGGGTTAGCTGAGTTACTCCAGCCCAGCAGAGCTGTCAGAGCAGGGCTCAGAGAGAGAAGTGTGTTTGATTTCAGACCTCAGCCATCAGAGGGCTGGAGCCCCTCTGCTCTGGAGCCAGCCTGGGACACCTGGGGCTCTTCACCTGCACAAGACAAGGCTCCAGGGAGAGCTGCCAGCCCCTGCCAGGGCCTCAAGGGGCTCCAGGAGAGCTGCACAGGGACTGGGGACAAGGCCTGCAGGGACAGGACACAGGCAATGGCTTCCCAGTGCCAGAGGGCAGGGCCAGATCTTGGGATCTTGGGAAGGAATTGGTGGGTGTGAGGGTGGGCAGGCCCTGGCACAGGGTGCCCAGAGCAGCTGTGGCTGCCCCTGGATCCCTGGCAGTGTCCAAGGCCAGGATGGATGGGGTTGGGAGCAGCCTGGGACAGTGGAAGGTGTCCCTATCCATGGCAGAGGGTGGCAGGGGATGACCTTTATTAAGGTGCTTTCCACCCCAAACCATTGTATGATTCTAAGGAGTGACTCTACTGAAATCACATAACACAATAATCTTCATGTCTTTCTTACTTGATCGTTTTCATCCAGTGTTTAATCTCTACTGTTCATTGGTTTCCCTAAGGCCATTATTTCCATGAAGTTTGGCTGACTTGCAATTTTAATGCACTCATTCTTTCAGCATGCTTTCGCTTTGAAAGTTCTTCATTTTCATCTAAAACTTCACTCCTACAGGATGAGTTGTCAGCATCTCTATACCCTGTATTAAGTTGTGTAATTAAAAGATAAAGAGTAGTTCTAGAATATGCTCGAGCTGATACCACACATGCATGAATAAACATGTGTCTCTCTCTCTCTATGTATAAATGCTACAGGTTAATGGAAATCATATTCATATCTATTTCAATTAATATCTTTAAACTCCCAGCCTTTTACAAGAAGGTGATGGCACAGCAAACTGCAGAGCTATGCAGTGAAAGGTATTCTGTGTTTATGCTGACATACAATTAGTTTTGTGCACTTCAGACATCTCTCTAGAGTCCTGTAAATATATACAAATAAAATCAGTTCTGTGAAATGTAGTCTGCAAGTTTTCCATTCAGTGGAAAGAATTATTCATTAGAGGAAGACTTGTTTTCATTTTATATCAACAACCCAAAACTGAGTGTCATATTAAGACTCTCAGGAGATGTCTGGTGACAACACAGTCAGAAAGGTGATCAAAGCTAAATAGTAAACAATCCTGACACAGCTCTGCAGTAGTCACCACACAGTCTCACCTCCACACTTACACAGTACTTTTTTTTTATTTCCTATATTCCCAGATTTCATACAGTAGGCAAAAGGATAAATAATATCTCTAACACACTTAGGTGTGAAATATGTCGCAGGTAGACTTATCCCTGACTGAAAAACTTTCAGCTCCACTGTCAGCAACACAGAACCACAGAATATCCTGAGCTGGAAGGGACCCAACAGGATGATCCAGTCCAGCTCCTGTCCCTGCACAGACACCCCAACAATCCCACCCTGTGCATCCCTGGCAGCGCTGTCCAAGTTCTCCTGGAGCTCTGGCAGCCTCGGGGCCGTGCCCATTCCCTGGGGAACCCGTCCAGTGGAGACACAGTCATTGACATATCACATTACACAGGCTTTGAAATACATTTTTTTTTCCCTGTTGATGTTGTAACTTTTTTCCAGTTATATTTAGCTTGTGCAGTTTGTCTGTGAAAAAAAAACAAAAAACAAACAAAAACCAAAACACTTGCACCTTGAACTTCTTTGTCTTTGAAGAGGCTGAGGAGACTGAGTGCAGTTCTGCTGTTAAGCCTCCCAATATTGTGTCTTTTGTATTCAAGTGTTTTCATTCCCAGTCTTGCAATCAATGATGGTTCCATTGTCTCTGTCAAAGGTGTATACAGGGGGAAATCTATATTTGTTTATTTTCTCATGCCTTCAAGATGATATGTGTTTTTGTGTAAGGCTGAGTCCTTTTATATGCCAAGTGCCTAAACTGAGGACTTTGTAAATACAGGCTGTATATGCAAATACTAAAAAGGCAACAAGAGTAGAAGATAGATAGATAGATACACACACACACACATATACACTTGAACCTTTTTCCTCTGTTCTAAGTGAAAAACTGCAGTAAATGTTGGTTGCTCTTGTAAAGAGCCTTGACAAGACCAACCAGCAGAGCAGCAGGCAGCACTCGTACAGGATCACATTACAGCAAGAGCCTGAACAGGACCTGCAGCACTGCTGTGGTTCAGTGACAGGATGATTTCTGGCAGGTTAGAATCTGCAACTTCTGCTTGCCTTTGAAGTGCTATCAGCTCCACAGCTGTAGCTGTGTATGGTTACAAAATGATTATATTTAAAATAAAATGGGCAATTTACCCAGAGTTTTGTTTATACACAATATTAAGATTTTTTTTATTGTTTTTTGTTTTTTCTTTATTTTACAGTTCTTTCTAAGATTTCCCTGCTGCTTATTGAACTTGATGCTAGACATGACTCAGGATTTTTAACCCCTGTAACTGTTCCAGGAAGAGAGCCCAAATACCCACTCCATGCCCATGCCTGGATTTGTGCAGATGGCCTGGGATAGCTGTGGAGCTCTTTAGCCACAACTTCTGCCAGTTTTCTGAGTCTGCACATGAACCTGCAGACACCTGAGCCCATGTCAATCTAAGAAGTACGAAGAGTACAGCAGCACGTCAGTGCTTCTCATGTTGCCAGATACTGTAAATAAAGGAAATGCTCCATTCTCATCTTGGCAGGACACTTTTCCCCTGGTAGACCTTGAAAAGAATTCAAGTTAAATTATGTTTTCATGGAATACATGTTTTATTCTAAAGACCACATTCCCCAGTGTGCTCTGTGTGCATCAATGCTGTCATGTTGGGATGTTCTCTGCTGAAGTCCCATTCTCCCATACTGCCACACCTTGACACACAGACGTGGTAGGGAAATAGGAGAGGCCAGGACACAGAAGTCATCCTCTTGCAGACTTCATGGATGCTTATGGCATATTCCAAAATGTCCCCAGAGTTTGCAAGGGGGAAAACAGCACAGTGCTTGGGCATCCCTGACATCTCCTGTGCTGTGGGGAGCAGTGCCAAGCAGCCAAAGCACACTGCAAATCTCATTTTTCATACAGCCTGTGCTCACATTTGTGGTTCATACAAGGAGAGAGAGAGATCTCTACAGTCATCCCCTCGGGTGTTGGTACCTGGTGCCTGTGTCACTGCCACTCTTCACTGCTCCGTCATCCGTGAAATTAAAGGTGCCGGTCCAATTTGCCAATTCCTCTCCATTCTGCCAGCTAAACTGCAGCCCTCTAGCAAGAAAATGAGGAAGTTGATATTTGATATCATTCATTAGGTTAAGTCTATCAGCATGAGTTCTCATGTCCTATTTCTTAGCATACAAATGTGACTATGATACATTCATCAAAAACAATTAAAAGATACCAAGAACAATGAGATATCACCTTTCTAGGGTAAACAATTAATTTTTACTTCCCATAGACCCTGCAAGTCCTCAGGGGAAAACAATGCCAGGCTCCCCATACAAATTTGAAGGCCAGTAATTTTCTGTGCTCATAAACAATACACATATATGAGGAGGTAGAAATTTCCAAACAGAAGGGCAAAAAAGCTGGAGACATGGGAAACCACAGGGCCAAAGAAGTAAAAGTGCCAAACTTCAGTTTTACATCTACAGTAGCTGCTAAATGTGGTGGGCACTGGGTCCTTCCTCTGATTTGTTGGCTCTGCTAGCAAAGGATGTGTCATTTGATGGCATCTCTAAAGTCACAATATAGAGGGTTTTTTGCCTGTTTGGAAACATTATTTAAATAATTCCATTATTTGGCATTATTTAAAGCCAACCCATAAACACAATCATCACAAGTCCCTATTTTCCAAACATTCACAGGTTTCTTTCAACCCCCATGACACCTGCAGTCTTCTGGAAACCACACCAACATCAGGGTAGAAATTTAAAAATGCTGGGGAAATATTTGACAACACAAGTCAAGACCTTTCCTTTATCTCAGAAGTCAACGAAAAAAAATCTTGCAGATTGTTATTTTTAAACTTCTCCCTTTTAACCCAATTTCATTATTTCAGAAGCCTGGCAAGCTGAGTTGTGAACATTTGGTGCTGCCAATACTGAAAGTTAACTTCCCAGTTGGGCTGTGTGGGGACAGCCAGGAAGCAATCTGCCAGCACGCTTTCTCTGAAGGAAAGGGCATCCAGGACCCCAAGGGTTTTGCTGGCCAGCAGGCTTATGGCAAGGGCTGGCGAATCTCTCTGGCCACATCCATCCTCCAGTCCAAATGGCAGCAATTATTATCCTAGGGAATTAAGAAGGAACAACATGGCGTGTTCAGATATGTCCAGGGGAATCTCGATGAGGTTTAACAAGGCCAAGTGCAGGACCTGTACCCAAATCAGGGCAACCCCTGGGATCAACCCAGGCTGGGATGAGCAGAGGGAGCAGCCCTGGGAGAAGGAGCTGGGGGTGCTGTGGGTGAGAGCTGGACCTGCCCCAGCCTGAACCCCCCTGCCCTGGGCTGATCCCCCAGCGTGGGCAGCAGGGCAGGGGGGATTCTGCCCCTGTGCCCCTGTGCTCAGCTGAGCCCCCACCTGCAGAGCTGCCCCAGCCCTGGCTCCAACAGCACAAGGACGTGGAGCTGCTGCAGCCAGGCCAGAGGAGGCCACGCAGATGCTGCCAGGGCTGGAGCCCCTCTGCTCTGGAGCCAGCCTGGGACACCTGGGGCTCTTCACCTGCACAAGACAAGGCTCCAGGGAGAGCTGCCAGCCCCTGCCAGGGCCTCAAGGGGCTCCAGGAGAGCTGCACAGGGACTGGGGACAAGGCCTGCAGGGACAGGACACAGGCAATGGCTTCCCAGTGCCAGAGGGCAGGGCCAGATCTTGGGATCTTGGGAAGGAATTGGTGGCTGTGAGGGTGGGGAGGTTTCCCAGAGCAGCTGCAGCTGCCCCTGGATCCCTGGCAGTGTCCAAGGCCAGGCTGGACAGGGCTGGGAGCAGCCTGGGACAGTGGAAGATGTCTTTGGTCATTGCAGGGGGTGGCACTGGATGAGGTTGAAGTTTCCTTCCCACCCAAATCACCCTGTGATTCTCTGATTTGTATCAAAGTTTTGTATAAAGTTTTGTATCATTATGCTACAATGGCCTAGGGTGAAGCAGGGCTCTGGATTATCAGGCAGTCCTGTAATTTGTGTGTTTCTCTGGCAGTTTTTAATCAGCTGACCTGCTCAAGGTACAATTTATGAGTGGAGTATTGGTGTGAGGAAAACATAAGAAAATTACTTGGAGGTCTTCACTTTGAAATAAACACTTGTGATTCTCTCCCATATACCACAATCTAGCATATTTTTTGCCGCACTGTAACTGGCATGGAAACCTGGTTTCTTCAAATATATATCTTTGTAAAAGACATTTAAGTATATGGCCTTAAAAATATCTTTTCATTGCTAAAGGCATCACTGAATGATACATTGGGAGAGAGGGTAGAAGTGTGGGAAAACCAAACCGGAATTGTACTTTTTAATTGGATTTAAATTCTGTATTTGGGGCTTAGATGTTTGCTTGCAAACTGAAATAGAGAGCATTAATCCAGATAAATGACTGGTGTTGCTGTGTCCTCCAGAGGTGAACTCTCCTACAGTATAGCCAATATTCAGGCAGATTAAATGAAGAATTAAAACTTGCAGTGAAGTCCTTTCCCTGCCTATGTCTTTACTCCACATGTAACAGCTGAAAGGAAATCTAAGTAAATGTTCCAAGGTGGAGGGGGGTGAATCTGTCCAACAAGAAACACAAATTGTAAAATCACTCTTAAATGCCCACTTTCATCAAGTTCTTTTTTGGGAAGGACTGCAGAGGACTGCTGCAGAGGCTCCAAGTGTAAAGGACATTCACATTTTGGGTAAGAGCAAAGATCCAAGGGGAGATTGGAAAACTAACCCTGAGGAATGGCAGATATGTCTTATGATGATCAGCTTAGTATACTCAGCTTTGAAGTGGTAGGATGGGGATCTTCTAATTGAGGTATGAAAATATCCAGGGAGAGATCTGAGTATGACACTCCTCTGTGGTTAAGGACAGAGCTGTGAGCTGAGCTTAGGATCAGATCAAAGTTAAATGTCCAGCCCTGAACCAGACAGATGACACAGGGCTCTTCTTCCAACAGGTACTCCAGTGATCAACAGAATACAGACTTATAAATATACAAAACACCCCACCAAAGACATTTTGCACAGCTTATAGGGCTGTGTGTCTCACCGTGAATCTGCAAGACTGAGGCTAATCTGCTGCTCTGCATTTTTTGCAGGGGTGGTACAATAAATCTCTTTCTCACACTAAGAACAACTTCCATAAATAATGGTTTGTAGTATCGGGACTCAGTAGAAACCAAGGATGCGACATTTAAAAACAGAATTAATTCTGTTTCTAACAGGATTACTGAGAGCTTTACCATTGATTTCAATCAGCCTTGTGTTGGAAGAATTTAATTTTTGAAATACAAAATTTTCTAATCCTCTCAGTTTTGAGTTGTAAGCATCCATGAAAATTGTCTGGCCAAATGTTCAAGCAGCCTGAGAAAACAGAAAAGAGACTTGAACCGCTTCATCAGAGTATTTCTTTGGCATTCTATTTCAGTCAAATTCTATCATGCTCACTCTCAGCACTAACTGCATTTAAACAGGTAAACAAATTAAGGTTCTGTGAATCAGAATTGTAATACGAAAGCACACACAGGATGGAAGCACAAAAAAAAAAGAAGAGAAAAAGCATCAGAGCAAAAAGGAGGGTAAGGAAAGATTAAAAGAAGGTGAAGAAAGCTGAGGAAATGACTTAGACATAGAGGCCTACCATGTAATTTGCATAGTTCATGTCAAACACTTAAAAAGAAAAAAGAAAAAAGAAAAAAGGAAAGAAAGAAAAAAAAAAGAAAGAAAGAAAAGCTAATTTTAAGCCTGGAATCATTGCCAATGATTGCCAAGTGGAACTTTGCCATTTGCTCAATTTCCCTTAATATAAGAACTTCTAAAATTGGTATGTGTCCCCATCCCGAGATGCTGATGACGGCAAGGAAAGAATTCACAAAAGGTGTAATAACCAGAAACTCTCACAGAGTGCAGAGATGCTTTGTTTTGCCCATGAATGTAAGCAAATTGTTCATCAAGGAAGATGTACGTCAGCTATGGATACCATAAATCACAAGACTTACCCCCAACAAATAAAAGTATGAGCAATGCTCTGCCTTGCGTTGGAGAAACTCCGTGAAGCTGGATGTCTTAGCAACAGAGACCTTGGGTTTCAGGTAAATGTCAAAGCAATATTTTGATCCTAATTGGTAACTGTAAGTGTTGAATCAGTGTGTGGTCAAATAAACATCGGCGTAAAGTAATAATAGGAGGAGGGGGTGAAAAGCCAGAAAATTAACAAAGCAGCAGTGGCTCTGAAGGGCTTGTCAAAACCGGCTGTCAGGAAGCAGCAGGAAGCACAGACTGAAAGCCTGTTGCTGCAATCCAAACAAAAAACAACTCCTACACAAGCAGAGGTTTTAACAGCCGAGGATGTCAGATAATTATGAGGCTTTTGAACTACAAGGCGAGAACGGCCAAGCGGATGAATTGCAGTGAGAAGCTTTTGCACCCATGCTGCTGTCACACTGAGATCCCCCCTCAGCGCTGCCCATTGTCCTTCTGAAAAGGAAAGGAGGGATGAAAATTCACTTCAGACTAGAAGGCAAGGCTTATAAAGGGGAGCTGCTAAATGAAGGAGACCCAAAAGTCTCCAAGCACAGCTGCAGGTTCGTGTCTGGGCTCTACCCAGAGCGTGGGCCAGGACTGTGCATGCAGCAGAACTTGTTCAGGAGAGATCCATGTGCTTTCCTGGCACAAGAGCAGTTTGGTGCAGGTGGCTGAGTGACACAGTGATCAGCACCTTTGGGTGACAGGGTCACCTGCCCCTCCAGACACAGTCTATTCCCCAAATACCACCAGTTCATCCCATTTAATCCCAAGCAGCAGGCAATTTCCACTCATCCTTAAAAGGTGACAGCTGCCACTACCCTCATTTGGCATCTACCACAGGCAGACTAAATCCAAACCCAAGCAAAACCCGGCAGAAATTAATGTTATTTTGGTGAAGCTAAGCCAAAACCTGACTCAGCTTGCTGGCCTACACAGATGGGCAAGAAAGGAGAAGCAGAGGAAGGGAAGGAAGATATGAATGTCCCCAAGAACAAGGCAAATTATTTAATTGTCTTTCTGATCTCCCTCTATTGTCTTCACTTCTCCTCCTCTTCCTTTCCAGCAGTTCTCATATCCCTTCTCCATAGACACTCTCCCTAAAAAAAAAAGCCGTTGGGAGGTGACAGGAAATCCAAGTTTTGTGACTTTGGCTTCTGTTGAAGTGATAAGCAATAGTATATTCATTAATTCCATATATATCATTAGAAATTTTATAATCCTGTTTCTGCAGGCCTGGTCATGGTGCTGCACTTCCCTGTTATACACTGCTCAGATATAGAAGCCATATCCAGTCCCTGTGCTGATGGCCAACAGTCCAGGCTTCCTAAAGCCACTGGAAAATCACTTTCACTGTACCTCTGTTTCCCTGTTTTGTAATTCTTGTGCCCTTGAGGAGGAGGAACTGAAGACTTTAGTGTTAAATGATCACTTTGCTCTCTTTGAAAATGGAAAGTGATGCCCCTAGCCTATTAAACAGGGATGTCAAAGAGGTGTTGGAAAATCAGATGGTTAATCTTGCCAGAGATCCAGTTCCTTCTTTCTGCAAAATAAGGAAACTATGACTCACCGTGTCCACAGGGTGCACGGAAAATAAAATGAAAACCGTGGTATGCATGAGTGACCTGCAGATGAGAGGGATTGGAAACACTCACTAAAATGGATCAGGGAGTGAGAGGAGCTTGGGTGATGGGAATACCAGGAGTCTCCAGTGTGACAGACTGCTGCACAAGGGAAGACAAGCACAGCAACCTGCAGAGACAGCAGTAAGGAGAGTTGGGGAAAAAACAGGGATCCCTTTCCATCTTGCACAGGCTAGAAACAGCAAGTTTATTTACATTGCACTTGAAAAGATATTAGAGGGGCTCAAAAGGAATAAAGGACTAAAGGTACCACAGAGAATAGTGAGATACTGAGATCAAACCCACCCCAGCAGTGCTCAGTCACACCAGCCTGTATCCAAAACCTCTTTCCTGATAAAAGGGCCAGATTTAGTCCCTGAAGACAATGAAGCCAGATGACCAGAACAAGGCATATGCTTACTTGAATAGTTAAATATCACTTTAAACATCCCAATCAATTTTGAAATAAATACACAAGGCACAATGAGTTAAAAGATGCAGCACAGGGGAAAGAAGGAAGGAAGGAAGGAAGGAAGGAAGGAAGGAAGGAAGGAAGGAAGGAAGGAAGGAAGGAAGGAAGGAAGGAAGGAAGAAAGAAAGAAAGAAAGAAAGAAAGAGAAAGAAAGAAAGATAGATCTGCCTGTAGCAGTCCAGATCCATCCAATTCACCTATGCTATGTAATGCCAGGAAAATACCATGTGTGTGCTGGCCTCTTTCAATCCAGAATCCAGGACCATAACCCTGCCAGGCAGGGCACAAATAAATAAAAAATTCCTGGGGCCAACTCAAGTACTTGAGCAAGACGCTCCCCTTCTTATGTGAGTTCATTTAAAAATTTCATATTTTTCAGTGGAAGCAGCATTCAATCTGACCAGCCAAGTTTAGACAAATAGTTAGAGAAATAAGCAAAATGCAAGTTTTAGTCCTGATAAGCACACATATACTTCTGCTCGCTGCATTAATAGAGATCAACCTTTGTCTCAGTGACCTACAGCTTTGCAAATTGTCTGACAGTGGGTAATTACTGAGCTGATCACTTGCCATCTCACAGGGACAAGATTATTAAAAGGTTTTGAAAATTGTATGAAAATGAATGGAAGAGCAGGAATGGTATATTCACAGCAAAAGGAAGAAATTAAATAGNNNNAAAAATAAAAAGCATGGGCCCAACAAAAAAAAAAAAAAAAAAGGAGGATGTGAGAAAAGAGCATGTCTGGTTTCACCACACTCCTGGCCTTACAGAATTATACCAGGGACAAGTTTGGCTCTCTGTATTAGAGGGAAATAATAGTATTAAAATGGTGGAGGAGTATATTTTGACTAGTACAAAAAGCAAAATTGGAAACATAGGTGGGAAGCTTCTGGATTATAACCATTATTACACAGAAAAGAGGTTTTGTTTCATGTAGCACATTTCACATTTGGGTTAAATCCTGCATCAGATATTCACAAGCAATATCTGAAAAAACTTGGTCTAAAATCACTTCCCAGGAAGGATAAAACATATTCAAATAGTTGGCTTAAGCTGGATTTAATGTTGACCAGGACATCAAGAACATCAAAGGATACCTTCCAAACGATTACGATCTTAACTTTTCTAATCTGTAGCTGGAAGATAAAAATCTAAAGGAGTAAGAGATAATCTTTATCAATCCTATTGGTAATAATTATTCACAATTATAATTAATTATACTTATTCATAATTGAAATATCATTATTTCTAATACTGAAGGGCAGCACAAAAGCAACAACAGAATGGAATTATAGTGGTGCAGGTGGTTTTCAAGAAAGGAAAAAAAGGGAAGAAAAGGAAAAAATAAAAAAAAGGAAAAAAAAAGAAATAATAATAATAACAATAATAATAATAAAAGAACAAGCCCTGAGCATAGATACTCACAGGAAATCCCAAATGTTTTAAGATAGCAGCAAATTCTGACATTTGAAATGGTAGATGCCTGATGCAGCGTGGGTTCCAAATCTCACCACACCACAAGAGACTAAAATAATTGCACAGCATCTCAAGTTTCTGGTACTAATGTATTCAGCATCAGGTCAAGTGTCCCTACACCGCCCTGAGGGCTCATGCTGAAGACAATGGGCAAAATGCATTCACAGCCAGTGAGTGTGTACCCAGTGCCAGGCACAGGAGTAGCAGATATTCCCTCTCTCCATCACAGAAGGGGATGGCAGTGTCTTCTCCTGCCACTTATGCAACCCCTCCAAAATATTTACAGCCCAAGATGTTCAGTTAGGACTGTCAAAAGCCCAGCTTTGGCTGTATTTGTTCTGATAGAAAATGCCAAACCAGTGACAGGGGCTGCTTTCAAGGCTTTCACCCTGAGAATTAAAGCATAAACCCAACTAAATAAAAAGGATGTGGAAAGGCAGTGACTATCTGCAGGGCTGATGGAAAAGCAAAATGGATGCAAGCAACAGAGGGAAAGCATGCCTCAAAGAAATGAGAGGTTAAGCCCACGATTTGCCTGAGGGAGACATGGACTGCTGAGCAATGAATACACTTGAATTAAAAATTGAGAAACGAAATGAAAAAGCAATCAAGGGTAAGAATGAAGCACAGTGGATGTAAGAAAATACAAAGCTTTGCACAGTGATTATGCCTGAATCAAATCCGGCAAGTGTGAGAATGATCAGAAAACTCCAACCTGGTCAAAAATAAAGTTGGAGAGACCAAGTAACCAGGTCATCAACATGGGCACAGAGGTCAGTGGTCAAGGGTGTGACCCATCACAGCTGGGGCTGTGGGGAACATGGGTGGAGCCCAACCCAAAATGGGAACACAAGGTTCTGGGTTTGGCTTTTTACAAATGGAGACAAGACTGAACTCTGTACTCATCCACACACATAGAGGCCAAGCAGTTAAGTTTTTTTCAAAACATCATAAAACAAGTTGATGATGATTCATTTCTTTTCTAAAAGAAATGCCACATTGGGTGAAAAGGTGTTGAACGCTGGGCACTGGAGAAACTCAACCATTACTTTGTCACACTGAGGCAACAGATCCATGCAAAATGAGGATTTAACCCAGATGTTCAGCCAAATACACAAGAAGAATTGTTTGCACAAGACAGAAGCAGGCCTAGATCTTCACACAATGAAGTTAGACTGAAGGAAGCTGCCACTGGGTACTCTGTGAATTAGAATCAAAATTTAATTGTCTCTGTATTTAATCAGTAAGGATGATGGCCACTTTTTTGGCTGGTAAACAGGACATCTATAATTCACTGCTCTAGGGCAAAAAGTTTCTGGAGAGCTCCTAAGCCCCTACAGCCCATCACAATTCAAACCAACCACAGGGTGGGCTTGTGGACATTGGCCTAGGAGCTGCTAGGTGGACACAGCCACAATAAAAGGGGCAAGTGTCTGAAGGTCACTCTGTAGTGACATTATCTCTCATGATCTGAGGTCAGGAAGGACCACGGTGTAACACACCAGGGAATGACACACTTGGGATAATGAAATTTTTCCGTGTAAAACACTGAAATAACCAATCCTCATTATCTTAATTTATTGTCATCTGAAGAGTGGAGAAGGATTGGCAATTCACAGACCAGATCGGAGGGTGGTTTTTTCCATCTCAAGAGCAGAGGTGAAACAAAACACTGCTAGAAATACAGCATAGAGGAAGCAGGGATATAAACCCTGCTGGTTTTCTGCATCAGGGCCATGGGGGACATTGCCAGGGAGAGCAAGAGAGGGAATAACTTTTCCTCATACTCTAGTGAAACTTCAACCACTTGATGCTCTCCCTTAAAAGCAAATTAAAAATCCCCAAACCTTTAAGTAGAAGAAGGAAACATTTTTGGATTCAGGAGAATTGCCTAAAGCAACCAAGAGCAGCAATGAGAAAGGGAATGGGATGACAAGTGGGATGGGGTGACTGCATCTATCCTCTGCATGGAAGAACATCAATGTGTTGCAGCCAGTCCAGAGGAAGCCACAAGGATGAACAGAGGGATAAAGAAGGTCTGCTGTGAGAAAAAGCTGAGAGAATTGGGATTGTTCAGCCTGGAAAAGAGGAGCTTTGGGGTGGCCTTGGGGTGGCCTTTCAGCATGTGAAGGGAGGCAACAAGCAAGATGGAGAGAGGCTATTTACAAGGGCCTGGAGTGACAGGACAAGGGACAATGGCCTCAAATTGACAAAGGGTAAGTTTAGGGCAGGTGTTAGGAGAAATTGTTCCCTGTGAGAGGGATGGCAGAGATTGCCCAGAGCAGCTGTGGCTGCCCCTGGATCCCTGGCAGTGTCCAAGGCCAGGCTGGACAGGGCTTGGAGCAACCTGGGACAGTGGAAGGTGTCCCTGCCCATGGCAGGGGTGAGACTGGATGGGCTTTAAGGTCCCTTCCAACCAAACCATTCAGTGATTCTGTGACCCCATGATTTAGGAAACAGCTGAATTAATGTATCAGCTCCCTGTTGGTTCTGCCCCCTCCACCCCATTGCCAACAGGGATGCCTGCACCCCATGAAATGGTCTTGGGAATTCCCTGTAGCAGGAACAGCATGGCTGGAGTCTCAGCTCCACCTGCTCTGCTCAATTAGATCTGCCCACTTTAAGGTGATGGTCAAATCCCATAAACACACTTTTTTTTGGTGTTCTACAGTGCATGAAGACTTTGCTTTGCTTTGTTCTGAAGTTTCCAGCACTCTTCTCTGAAGAAAACTTTGCAACCCCAAGACCTGCCCAGTGCCTTGTCAGGGATTCATCGAGATGACTCACAGGATACATGTAATTTCTGTGGGGTAGTAATTCCCTCTGGTTAGAGCTGGAAGCATTTGAGCTGTGTGACCAGAGAGAGATGACTCACTAGGTGACCTTCAGATTGCGCCTCTTGGGGAAGATATTTAAATGGAAGGAGAGTTTTAACACAGGAATGGATGGTCTTAGGTTGTGGTTAACACTTTCACAGGGTGTTATGAGCTGGCCAGAGGAGCATGTGCCAGGGATGGAGCAGGAGCTCTCAGCTGACCTGGGCTGGCTGTAGTTAGGACAAAAAACCTGCCAGTTTAGGACAAAATACAGCTTGGGCCACTTGTAGCCTCCATGACCCCACTGCAGTTCCTGCTGTCCCTGCTGTAAGAATGACATGATTTTAGGGGACATAAATAATCTCTCAAATGTGTAGTTCAGGTTTATTTTCTCTGGGTTTATTCCTTTAGTCCACACAGTGCAGAAAGTGATCACAAATAATCTTATATGGCAAGGAAAGAGGTAAGGATGCCTGGGAATTGATTTTCAGCTGTTGAAAAGCTGCCTAAGATGTTCAGAAATGGTGGGTTTGCCTCAAGTCATGAGATTCTGATATTAGTAAGAGGACACACATATGTAAGAGTGATGTTTTATTCTCATTTAGAAGATACAAAGCTTTCAAATAATGCAGGCTGCCTGCATGGAAAAGTTTGCTGACTCTTGCTGTGAGATCTTTTCTTTACCCTCTGGCAGGCCCTGGGGTAATATTTGTTTAGAGTCTTTAATAGTTTTGGAAATGTGTTCTCACTCAGCTGAAAAAAAAAAGAGTTTTAAAGGTGCAGATTCCCTTCTTCATCTGACACTTTCCCTGTGTAGAAGTCAGTCTATTAAAACACCCAGAATTTAGTGAATTTCCTGCCAACAGAATATTGGTATATAGCAAAGTATTGCTCTGATATTTTTCCCTTGCCAAAGGGAAGGACTGTCCTATTGATCTCTCCTGTGCTACAGGTTGGGAGATGAAGACAGATTTCAACATTTTTTTTTACTGTAGTGGCAGTTTCCTGATGTAATCCAGGATTACTCCCTGCTGGCCAAACAAGAGCTGACAAAAAAAGGCCAGCCCTCAGCTGAGCATCTGATTCAAAAGAAAATTCATCTGAAAGGCGAGCATTGGAAAGATGAGTCAATACAAAAGGAGGCAGCAGCTCTGGATTTAAGCAGAAGTCCACAGCATTTAACCTACTTTAGCAGATCAATGCAGTGGATTTTTAATCATCACATTAATCCTAGAATAAAAATAATTACCCCAGAGATTGGTATTAAAGTCCCTTAATTATATCTCATTTCATCATCCTTTTTACTGGGGATCAGAAGCTACAGAGACCAGAGCTTCCCCATGTAGTTTCTCCAGCTGGCAGTTTGACTCTCTTGTTAAGACTTCAGCTGCAGCTACAGGGATGAGGCATTGGCCTTGGAGAGAGCCCCCACATCCACCCCACCTGGGAGAAAACTGGAAAAAAAAAAAAATTGGACAAGATTCTGCTTTACAGTGAAACTGTATAAAACTCTGAAGGAAATAGTGGGGAACATTACACAGTGGGTAAAAAAATGTGTGAATGCCTAGAAATTTGATCTCTGCACTGTCCCCTTCTTCCATCAATGCCAGGAGACCATTAAAATCCCGTAAGGAGAAAGAGAGAACTTTGACCAGAGGATGGGGTCCTTATCAAATTTCACTGAGCAGAGTTTATCTCCTGGAGTATCCTTTCCTGGTCACAGTCCTGCTATCCCCATAGGTGCTTTGGGAATATGGCTATGGGAAAGTGCAGGACCCCGAGCCTCCATGGACAGCCTCAGGTGGGATTTCATGGCCATCAAGGCAGCCCATTCCCTGCTTGTAAGGGCGAGTGGCATGGCACAGCTTACAGCCACACAGCAAACCTCTCCATTTCTCTCCCAGAAGAGAGTACCTTTCTCCACTCTGCTCTTTGGGACCAGCCCTGAGTCTATGCTGTCACCTGCATTGTGCCCAAGCTGCTTGTTTTAGGTCACGCTTCCCTGCCTTGCTGGCCTTTACCCATTTCCACCAGAGAGAAGAGCTACCCCAGTGTTATATTTAGACTTTAAAAGCACTGTGCATTCACTGAAATAGTACTTTAGGGCAATTTTCAGGTTTCTCCAAATACACAGGGGAATTTCTTCCTGCTGCCTTGTGAAGAGGGCATGGGGCCTGCCTGCTGCTGCTGCTGCTGCAGGTGTTGGGATGCATCCCAAACAAGCTTCACGTGGGATCCGAGTGAGTGAAGGGCTGCGGGGTCAGGCAGCGTCCCCAAGCTCCAGCTTGGCAAGTGGCACCAGGGCTATAAATATCCCACTTTCCCTCTCCAAAACCACCAGGTACAAGTTATGACACGTCCAAGGAGCCTCACAGCCGGAATCAGCTTCTAGCAGGGGGCTTAGCACCGGAGGTTTGTGAAATGCAAGAGTAATTAAAAGCTACAGCTGCCCCTGCATGGAGCTCCCTGGCAATCAGACTGCCCTGGAATGCTCACCAGGAGGTACTGCAGGGCATTAAGGGTGAGCAAGGGAAAGGAGAACAGTGAAAAAAATAATAAAAAAGGTCCCCTCATAATAATATTGTGGTAACAATGCAGGCTGCTGCTTAAATCACCTTTCTGTCACCGAAAACTTGTAGCCACATCCTGCATTTTTATTTCCATGGAAGATGGGAGTTGCCAATTCCCAGCAGAAAGGAGCTGGAGGGATTTTTCTTTTCCTTGTACTGAGTTAGGGGAGCCTTCTATGAGACTATTTTCACATGATTAATATTTAAAAAAAAAAAAAAGGAAAAGAAAAAAAATCATTGCAAGCTGGGGTTAAAAAAAACCCCACAAACCATCAGTGTTTTCCAGTCCAAGTCATATATATGGTCATAAAATATATGGTTATGTCCCTACTTGAGAGTCTTTGATGGCAGATGGCTCAGAACCAGACTTTCTCCTTGCAATCCTGGGAATTGGACATCAGCCTTTTTTCATTCCCTGATGATGACAGGAGAGGCTCCCAGGGCACGAGGCAGGACAGAAGCAGGCCACAAGAGATCACTCAGTGGAAGAGGTTTTGGTTGCATCTTCTCATAATTTTATCTTTACTCTGCCATTTTTCTTTTCAGTTTGTACTTGGGATTTATTTTTCCTCTCTCTAATCCTGTTGCAGTCATTTTGACTTGGAAAAGCATGGATTGGTAGGGCTGCCAGGCCTCCAGGACAAATGGGGAAAACTGAGAATATAAGGCAAGACGAGACCTTGACCTGGCCATAAAGTCATGTTCTTAACACTGAGGAAGCTTAGTACTACCCTTTTCTATCTACCAGATTCCTGAAGCACTCCAAATATGGAGATTTTATACCTCCTCATGTAAGTATTTTCTTTAAAAGTTCCCCATCATGGTTAAATCCAAATCTTTCCTGCTTCATTTTATCACTTTGTGAGTGTTTAGAGAGATGTATTTATTGTTTTCTTCTTCTGAGATTTCATTTGAGTATTTCAAATCAGTTATCCTTTCTCCCCTCAATTTTCTCCAAGCCAAAAAACCCTATGTTTTCTACACTTCTACTCATTCTTACTTCTTCCAGCTGAGGAAGTCACATCTTTCTCAAGCTGAGGTGCCCAAAAATCAGAGTCCCCCAGATAAATCCCTGTGCTACACAAGGCACACAAATTGCTCTGTGGATAAACAACACCCCTGTCTAAATATATTAATATCATGCTGGCTTTTCCCTCCCAGAGAGAAATGTTTGCTGATTTGCCAGCATTTTGCTTGTTCTTGGCACAAGGCAAACAGCTACATGAGTTGCAAGCAAGGCAAGAACCAAACCATTGATCTCTCCTGGCAGAATGCAGCTTAATTCCAGTAAAAAATTCCACAGCAGCTGCCTGCACAAGTGAAACACTTACCTCAAAGCATGTAAGGGAAACATTCATCTTCATAAAATCATGCAAGCTGTAACTTCTCAAACTAGGTTTAAGTAAAATAAACTCTGCATGGGTCAAGGTTAAACATTTATAGAGCCCCATCTGTGTTTGCTGTGAAAAGAGCAGTTTCAGATCAAAGACTGATGTGCTCTACAGCAAAGCAGTCTCAGCAGCAATTCATAAGAACACAGCAGTGCAAATATAAAGTGTTCTCTGGGTTATCTGGAAAATTAATATTGATTCTAGGAACTGCATCTGCATGTTTGTTTCTAAAGACATTGAAGTTTCAGCAATGAAACTCAATGCAACCTCTTGAGCCATTTCAGCCTGAACTTACAGAGTGGGAACCTTGTAAGGCAGGGTCTGATCAGGGGCAAATGCTCAGGTGGCACAAGTCTGTTTAAGTTGAATACAAACCTATATTTTTGCCGCAGCTGAGGATTAAAGCATAATCCAGGAAACTCACAAAACATTACATTCTGCCTAACCTTCTTCTACATTCACACTCTAACAGATATTACAGATGCTGGATGCACCTTCCTAGACTGACAAGATATTATTATCATCAGCAAAACACTGAGAAGTGGTTTGAACTGCAGTAATGGTTTGCCTGGAGCTCCATCTCCCCTCTGATCAGACAACTTTTCCTATTCCCCCTTACCTCTTGAGATAGTTTCTCCCGTAGAGGATCTGCTGCAGCAAGGTGACCACAGCAAAGGCGCAGATGAAGATGAAGAACAAAGTTCTGTTTCCCAGCAAATCCCGGCTTGACGAAGGGTCAGTGTATCCCATCCTTCCTAAAAGCCACTGAAGCTTCACTGGGGAAAATTCAGTTCATCGCCACCTTCATGCCCTTTTTGCTCGAGGGCAGAGGGGAGTGTCTGCTGGCATTTCTGTGAGCAATCCAAGGGCAAGGTATCCCATTGTTTTGTCCCGCTGCCCCTGCCTTGCCCCTTTTGGATGTTAGCTCCAGGACTGTGCGCAATGGCTTGCTTCCATGGTAAAGTTTCCCGGAGATCCAGACGTGGGTAATATCTAAAATCGTCTCTCAGAGCTCTCTCAGCGCAGCCAGCCTGTGCTGTGCGAGAGGCATTCTGTTCCCTCTAAGCCTCTCTTGAAAACCCGCTGCTAGCAATTATCTACTTCAATCCCATTTTCATATTCCAGATGGGGGAAGCTGCACACGAACCGGAGCGCCGCAGCCAATGGCAAACACGGGGCTCCGGCAACCTGCGTTGGAAGCTCATAGTCGTCAGCTCTTCTCCGCTTCTGCTCAGTGGTTCCGACCAAATGTGCTCGCAAGGAGACGTGACTGGGGCGTGCTATTATTGAACAATCATGAGGATTTCATTCAGANAACAAACAAGAAAGAAATGCAGCAGCAGCAGCAGCAGCAGCAGCGTCTGGTGAGGCTAACGGGAGAGCTGCATTCCGTGCAGCAGCGCGCCGTCCGTGCCGGGGCTCCGGTGCTGTGGCATTTGCATGCAGAATGCAGAGCCTTCAGTCACACTCCGCTCACTATTTGGGCTCCTCTGTTTCCCCTATTCCTCCAGAGTAAGCACAAGCAAGGTCACTGTGCATCCCTTCAAGGACAGAGCTCTCGGTGCCTGCATGCTGATTTATTGGAGGCTCTGAGTAGCCTCACAGCCGCAGAGAGGGAGCCTGCCTCTCAGTGCAGGCTCTAAGAACCATTTATTTAAAGAGACAAATATTCTGATTGTTCCTCCACTAGACACAGTTCTCTTTTGAAAGGGCAGAGCAGCAAGACCTTGTCCACAGCCATCATAACTCCTCTAAAATCCCCCATTTTCAGAGGCGGCTCAGTTCAGCTCACAGGGAGTTTTGTTGCTCATTTCACCATGAGCAAAATCTGCCCCAACCCTAAAACAAGTTCCAATGAAAACCTTGTCCGTGAATGAAACACCCAGACTAGGAGGTTGTTTTTGCCCCAATAACAGACGGGAAAAGGATTTTGACAACAAAATGAGGGGGAAAGAGAAAAGAATATTCTCTTTGTCTAAGAGAATAGGAAGATTTTTGTGTGAATAGATTTTCCAACAGTTAAATCAATGTATGCAAATTGCTCTAGGGTGCCAGCAGCCCAGCTGTGTGGAGCAGCAAACAGGGAGTGTTCATGGACTGTTTCAGCTGTAGCTGGTGCTCTGTGTGAAGGGCCAAATGTAAACTTTGTGCAACCCTTTCAGCCTTTAAACCTTGAAGACAGGGCTGGTCTGCAGCGTGACCTACAGCAATTTAAGCAAGATAATGGCTAAAGCAGGCTTTGCCTAACCTAATTTTAAGCAACAGAAGTCACACAAGTGTTTATGGTATGAAGCTGATCACTATGAACTCCTGCAGGCTGGAGAGCAGCATTTTAAACACAACTAACTTTGCAGAGAAGGTGTAGGGATCCAGCCCCTGGTATGTCGTGCCTCAGTGCTTCTCACAGCTCCCACAACTCTATTTCTGAACCCCACTAAATGCTTTCATTATCACCTTGCCTTAAAATAGAGTGGAGACCCCAGGCCAGATCAAAGATTATCCAGGGAAAAGTAGAGGCAGAGGGCAAGGACGTACTGATACCTCCTTGGAAACACCCTTCTACCATTTTGTCATTCAGGGACTTCCAGAACCAAGGAAAGAAAACCAATATTTAGGTTATAAAAATAGCTCTGTGGGATGCACTGTGCTGGGAATTACACACATACCAGGGGACTGCAAGTTAAACACTAAAAGCAGCTTGATTCCCTATTGTCAAAGCCATCAGCTCTGGGGACAAGCATGTTTCTTTAAATGATCAGTTCATGTAAACTCACATCATATGGGACTGTCTCCATATAGGAACTGTATCATTTAGATAGATCTAACCATTAATCCTCTCAGGAAAAGGAAAAGCTGAATGGCCATCAAAATTCCCAGGCTGAGATGCCACAAGATACTACACAGGCAGATTTGTGTGCAGGAGCTTGGTGAAGGACAATAAGTTCAGATGTGAAGGAAAATTTACTTAATGATTTCAACTGTTTGATTTCTACTGATGGCTTTGAAAACTCAGAGACATTTGCCTCAGTTGCTCTGGGAGTCATTTTACAATAACAGCAAAATACCAGAAAGTAGAATTTGGCTTCCTATGATTTTTCTGTAGGTGTGACACTGATTTTGCAGATTCTTACATCACCTAGGTTTTGGTAAAAACACTCTCAGCTTTTCTACTTTTACTGCCCTCCATTCAAAGGGATATTTTTTTCTTGAGATCTGTGCAGTAGTGCAACAAATTCCTGAGCCTAGCAGAAGCTCTTTCTCCTGGAATGATGGCGAGCCTGAGCTGCAGCAAGCAGCCCATGTATTCTGTCAGACTTTGATTTTCTGTGTCCCCTCATCATGCTCTGCTATAGCAGGACTGGCCAGAAAAAAACCAGCACCTGAGAAACCAATGAGCAGGAGAGACGCAGACCCAAAGAGCAAAGTACAAAGATATCTACAAAAAATAGGAAAAGTTTTCTGTGCCAGAGCTTGCACAGGCATCATTCCTGACATCACATGCAAAAGAAATCTGTTTGCTGAGAAATCTGTTTGCCCAGTACAACACTGCAGAACTGGAAGCAGACCAGCTCTGTGCAAGCATAGAGAAAGAGGTTGTCTATTGACAATTTCTCACAGGATGCTCAAGGTTGCCTGCAATATTTATTTTAAGTGAGACTGTCTTAGAGTGCAGCAGAAGGGCTGAAAATGAGCAGTGTCAGCACTTATTCCCAGGGCCCTTTGAGGGTTAAACTACAGGCCTCCCTGAAAGCATCAGGCCTCTGCAGAGAAAATAACACATTTTTTAAAAATAATTTTGCACCCTGCACTTAAACAAGCAGCAGACAACAACAGATCCCCTCCAGAGTCTGAAAAAGATTGGAAAAGCCCTCCGAGACCATTGAGCCCAACCATTCCCCCAGGTCCACATTAACCCATATCCCCAAGTGCTGCATCCCCCTGCTTTTATAACATTTCCAGCATGACAGACACAAGCTCAGAACGGGTATTCCTGCATCCTTTCTTGGAGCACAGACTTCAAAGTCTAAAGCAAATCTGGCAAAATGGATCTTAATATGAAGCTGCCAGAAGCAGTCAGTCTTACACGTGTCTGGCCTTTATTTGTTGCATGTGAGCTGCTTGCTAAATATCACCAGAGATAATCTGTCACAAGAAACTCCTCCAGCCTGAGCAGCAAGACTCTGAATGCTCTAACACAAACACAAACATGCTCCTTACAGTAACACCTCCAATGGGATCTCATCATTTGCTCTTAGAGCCCAATGAACCAGGTTTCAATTTATTCATTTTTTTAAAAAAAAAAGAAGTTAGCATTAAATCTCAAACACAAAGAAGCCAAGACCATGCTACTGAACCTCTACATGAAGAAAGATGAATTGGCAAAAAGACAAAATCTGGTAGGGAGGGAATCTCCTAAAATGTCTTGTGGAGGGAATAAGTTCATATCTCTCTCTGTTGAAAGGACAATACAAAGCCCTTCCTACTGAGCTGAAGTTTACTTTTTTTAATGTAAATGAACTAGAAAAATTAATTTTTGATAGGCAGGTCTGATTGGGAAATTTCTAAAGTATCTCTCACTGAACCCGTCATTTGAATCAGTGTTTGACTGAACATGCATTTTAATTTCAGCTGAAAGCAAGAGTATTTGGTGTCTGAGACAGCAGATCTGATCAGATCAGTCTCTTGGTAGTTTAAATCACAGAACACATAACTGAACATGTTAAACTCACAAAATCATGCAGGTTCAGGGCAAAACACAACATGCTTCACATTCCCCTTCAGGATTTTTTCTCTTCCTGCCTGCTCAGCCACTTCTCGTATTCAGACCAAAGAACTTCAAACTTCACTGCCTGCATTGCAGAATACTATGGGCTGTAAACAGTTTGAGTAGAACATTTTTTACACCTCATTTCTCCCCCCTAAATTAAAGCTAAATCATGCCTATTTACAGTTTTTACAATGCTTGTGTAAACTGCTAGATTGCTGATTTTGCAAAGCGCTGGCACATAGGTATATGGCTGGAAGGTTCTGCTGAACATGAAACTCATAAACATATGCTTATCAATATTAATTCTTTTGCAGCTATAAACCATGAATTTATTAGCATAATCGAGTGCTTAACACAATGTCTAGTCCCTCATCACTGCCACAAATCCATATGTCTTAAACTGAGAAAGTGGAGGAAGCTGAAGGGATTCAGCTAAGATGTAAACATTTATTTTCTTCTGAGCTGGGTTCAGCCACGTGGAGATGACAGTGGCTAATTTGGCACCAGACTCCTACCTGTGACAGCTGAATTAAAGGACATGTCCTGAACATAACATATGGTCTGTACACTGGATACACATTACATCATCTCTTTAATCATGACCACTTTTCTCCAATTATGGGTCACATAGGGCCCCTTATGGGGGAAAAATTACCCAGTGCATAAAATACCCCTTTTTTTACCCTGCTGACATCATCTCTGTTGGAAAAGGAATGATGTCTTCCTCAAAGGAATAAGGTCCTCTGGCAGGAAGCTCTGCAGAGGCTGCCTTGGCTGCAGTGCTGTACATTTACTGTTGATGGTTCCTTATAGCAGAGCCTGCTAAAATGTATAGCCAAATGCAAAACTCAGTGCTGGGACCATCTCTTCTTTCCCTGTGACATTTCCATATTCCTGGAAAACACAGGAAGTTAAGTGTGGTTGTTATGGTCCAGCTCAGGCTCACAGCACTGAGAACAGTGGAAGCCCAGAGAGAAAAAGAAACAGGACCCAAATTTATTTACAAGAATCATGAGTAATAAACATTAGTTTGACTTTGGGGCACTGCATGGGAGCCCTGGGTTTAGCAACAAATTAAGGGACCTGGTCAAAGTGTTTCCATGGCCAGCAGTTGCCCTCAAAGAAGAAATGTGATCCTGTCTCTATCCCAAACAAGTCATAACTCTCACCTAGTTCACCAAAATCACCTTTAAAACCTCCCAGTGAAAGCCTGGAAAGTGCTGGCATTAGTGGCACTCACTTTAATGGGTGTTGAAAGACTAATATTTCTTTTGGATGAAAATATCCCAGCAGTAACACCACAGTGAACAACTATTTCCAGTGACCAAAGTAAGGATCACACATTATCTAAGGCTGAAAACCACATTTAATAATTATTTCACTACTTCAACAATATATTTTTACAGCAAAGGTGAAAATCTCAGATATTTTAAAAAATACATAATATGGCATATAAAGTCAGATTAATTCACAGAGAGAGTATTTCAGATTTTGGGTTATGTTTTGCTCTGTCAGTGAGTGGCATTAATCAGAATGGATGTAAATGTGAAAATGAAACTTTTCCTCTGAACTATCAGCTAATTAAAACCTTCAAATTTTTACACTGCTCTTATAATCAAGATGTAAAAGATACTTATTACAGAAAATTATTTAGAAAAAGTTATAAGGGTAACCTTTAATCTCAGTTCTGCAGTGATTTTGTATTCAAAGGAATGAAGTATATTCCTCTTGAATTAACCATCAGCTTCAGTTCCCATGACCTTTCAAGCAGCCCAGACATTCAGGTTTTGAGCCATTCCTCATTATGCCCCCCAAAAGCACTAATTACAATGCTGGCTACACACAATTCCAGCCACCAGTCTAACTGTTCACCTGAGCTACTCTTCTAGCCAAAGCTAGTATGTATTCAGACACATCATGATTTTTTTAAACAATCCATGCTAGTCCACGTTGAGTTCAGTCTATGGCAAAAAGTTATTAATTAAAAAAAAAAAATCCATCTGGCTTCTGTGGTGTTTAAAAATCTCTATTCTTCATGAGGCGTATTATATTTTGCTCTTCTGGCATTGTGGAAATGCCCACTGGAACCTGGATAAGGAATCTGGAAGGCAGAAACCTTTACCCTTACAGCACTGTGACCAGACACATCTTCCTGCCCCTCCTGGGACGGTGTGGATTCAGCTTTTAAGCCCTACACAGTCTCTGACCTGAGTTGAAAGTGGCCACAGAGGTGGCTATTAATAAAACTGGTGGCCTTTTCAAATTCCTTCCTTTGGATCTGTGATCTGCCATGAATCCCTGGCTCGGGCTTTCCTGTGTTAGGGTAACAAATAAAGACCATTCCTGGAACAGTCAGACACAGCAGCCAGGCATCAGCTGAGTCAGCTCCTTCCATGAGCATTTGCAGTTTGCCCAGGCAAGAGGGAAAGGTGAGACTGGGATTTATTAGCCCCTTTGGCAGGCAGCAGGAATTGCAATTTAGAAGTCGTGTTTGGTAGCATGGAAACGGCTTGGCTTGCAAACAAGTGCAAAAGCAACACAACAATGGTTCATTATGCTGCCAAACAAGTTTGAGTCTCAAAGGCAGCACCAGCCACCCAGATGGATAAGCTCCAACCACAGGATCACCCCTGACCTCTGCCAGCAGCTTGGGCTCTTACAGCACTGTTACAGGCAGTGCTGGCATGGGCAGGGACATGGAGGGCCACAGCCAAAAACTTATTTAAGCCTCCTCCTCTCCTCACGGTGTTGGGAGTTAAATGAAAATCCCAGTTTGGCTCTTGGCTACAAGTGAATTGTCCAGGGCTATGATTCAATTGAAGACTTATAGTGAGACCTTAAACTCAGCCTGGGATAGTGGAAGGTGTCCCTGCCCATGGCAGTGGTTGGAACAAGATGGTCTTTAAGGTCCTTTCCTACCCAAACTGTGATTCTGTGATTTATGATGACCCCATTGGCATTAGCTATATTCCAACTGCTTTCAGTGCTGTATTCCACATTTTTCTTTCTATAACAGGACCACCAGTATGTCCATCAGTCACAAAACTTTCCAATTTTATCCACAATCTTTGGTGGCAGCGTTGACCTCTTGCTGGAGACCCTGCAACAGGTATTCATTTAAATATCTGAGTACAAACAATTGAAGGTTGGTTGTTTTTTTTTTTCTCAAAGAACCTAAAATGGGGAAGACAGAATGATAGTTTATCCACAGCCAATATTAACATCCACCACCATATGGCCTACAGGATCCAGTGCTCTGCAAGCGGATATTAAGGAAATGCCTTTGACAGGGAGAGACATCCCCAGAAGAAAGGGGATGAGGAGAGGGAAGCACAGCATGGCATTCAGCCAGAATAGGGTTGGCTGTTTTTTTTCAGAACATTCCCATCAGCATCACCTTTATTTAAACATCACTTTCAATCAGCTTTTTAATTTTCTTCCAGGTGTATCCAGCAGCTCCTCTGGAGCTAAGAAATTTGTGCGTGGGTTTTCTTTCATGCGCTGTGGGTAGGAAGGTATGTGGGAACTATAATTCAGTCACTCTAAATCACATGTAGCTGAAGCTTGAAAGAAAAATAATAATAAATGGTTCAGATTGTCAGGCTCAGTGCAATTCTCAATCAATTAAAGCTTATTTTAGTACCAGGGCAGTTCATTTTTATAATGTTCTCCTGGCATTTTGATGCTTTCATGTTACTGTGTAGCTAAAAGGTCTTGCTGGGAACAAATTACTCTTGGTAAAGCATTCTCTGAACTACAATTACAGTTTCAATGATAATAAATATCAAATGATAATAAATACTATCCACAAGAGCAAACAACAGTGAGAAAAGGGCTACTGGCAGTGAGAGAGAGAAAGGCTTTGGACTTGGATAAAGGAGAAAGATAAATCAAAGGCTCAAGCACAGTAAAACCATGGTTGTTTGGGCTCAGAGTCTACAAAGTATTCTCCAATACATATGACTTTTAAATGTAATTCAAGGTATTGAGACATTAAACAGTGAAAAGTCACCAGTGAAGATTTTCCTCCACCAGCTTGCTACTTCTTTTCATGAACGGTTAAAATTAAATACTGTGCCTGCATTTTAGATCTGCATTTTGCTATCATGGTTCCCCTTTCACAGATATGGATTGCCATATGGAAATCAGAATTTCTCTTTTGCTGCACTTCAGAATTTCCACCACAGTGTCAGATTCATACTGAAGGTTTCAGAGCTTCAAAGGTTGCTTAATTGATGAGGAGAGCTCTTTGATGTGACAACAAAAACAATGACTAGTACTATTTGTAGGTCCTTGCAGTTCATGGAAGCAGCTGGCAAACAAGAACAATGCTGCGAGTTCACCTCTGCTGGAATCACAAATATTTGTTTAATAACAAGGGCAATGATCACAATAAATTGGGATTTTTCTGGTTGTTTTTGTTTTGGTTTTTGTTGTTGTTGTTGTTTGTTTGTTTTGGGTTTTTTCCCACTGTGGCAAAGACAAAGGTATTACAGAGGATGTATCTTAAACTGTTGCACACTGTCATTATAAACTGATTAAACTTTTGCTCTAAGCTTTACCAAGCAAGGGAATTAAAAGCAAAGTGGGAAGGGTGCATGAAGAATGTCCCTTTCCCCTTTTTAATTTACAGGTTTCTAGCCTCCTAGTTGCTCTTGCTTTTCCTCATTTGGAACCATCTCTCAAAATACATTGCTACAGGTAAATGTTTTCTGTTTTCCTTTCCCAACTGGAAAAATTGACCATATCAAACACAAATTAATAGGAAAATTAAGTCCTTCCAGCACAGGAGGGAGCTATGGCAGGGTCATCAGCTTACCTCTGTCAGCTCATGCTCAGGTGCTGGCCCTTCACCTTGGATACCAGTACAGGTTTGGCTTGGAAATCCAAGGAAGATGCAGTTCAGATCTGTACATTCAGCATCCTTCTGCTCTGGACAAAGGAAGCACAAACCCTTTTCCTCAGCACTTCTCCTTCCAGTTGATGAAACAGAACCAGCGGGCACTACAAGAATCAGTGTTTTCACAAACAAACACTGTGACACATCACCTTAGCTAAGACAGGCACCAGTGTTGGAGTCCAAGATACCTGGACTGTCCCTCAAATTGCCCTGGGAGGTCAAAGACCCTGGATTGAACCTCAGGAAGACACAGTCTTTGACTTGTGTCCATGGAAGGGGCTTCTTGCTCTCATGGATCAGTTGCCAACATCAACATTATAAAACAGATAATAGCTGGGTTTGTCACAGGTTGAAAAATTATAGTTTTGGGTTTTTAGTATGGAGGTGAGTGGGAGCAAGATGGAGGAATTTGGGCATTGTCTCATGCTTCTTCTTTCTTCTTCTTTCACTCCATTTTCTGCTGTGATGGTGGCACACAGACATTGGTAGAGGTAGAAATTACATGTCTAGGATGGGTAGTGATTATTGGTAGAGAATTATAAATAAAGTACATTGTAATCGTCAGTTGGATAAGAAACCTTTAAAACATCACTGCAGGTGCCATTTCAGGGTCTTGCAAGCTGAGTTTTCAGGGAGTTAAGCCCGGGTATGTAGTGATTCTCTGTCCTTGAAGATAAGAACTGAATAAACACCATAAAGACTGAGGCTGCAAGTCTGCTCTTCCTTCTGAACTGTGGTATGGGATTTTTAATGGGCAAACCCTCCTTTTAAAGGGGTGTCAGAGAACAGCTACACCAACACACCAGCTCCAGAGGAATACACACCTTGCTCTAGGCCACACACCTGGCAAATCTCTGCAAGCTCTGACCAGCTCTACACAGAGCTCCAGACTTGAGTTCACCAGCTGCTGCCTGGAATCACCACATCACCTCCCCTGAAATATACAGAAAAGCCATTAACTCTGCACTTCCTATCCACTGCCTGTCTTTGCAATCTCCACTCTCCCATCACAACACGCCTGTGCTCCAGAATTCCTGTTAACCTCCCTCCTTTATCTCCCCAGCAGCTAGTGAAGAGTTACACAGCCACAAAAAGTTACAGTTCAATACCCATCCAAGGTGATTTCAAACTGCTGCTCCAAATGTTCCATACCCCACTGGCTTTAATAGGTTGTTAATATCAAATATAAAAGCTTTGATTAAAGAGTAATTAAAGATTTTGCTACTTTTGTGGAACTGTCCTGTCTTATTTTAGTGTAACACCTCCCAGCAGGCCAAAAAACAAATCTTATCTTCATTTTGAGTGAGGACAACAGCCCTAACTATCATTTGCTAATTACCTGTGTGTTTGGGCTCAGCTCCATGTTTTACCAGGCCTCTTTCCTGACTTCAGGCAGGGCTGCACCACAGTGCTGAGATCTCCAGGATGGCTTGGCAAGGCAAGATGAGACTTCTGTGATGGCATGGCTCCTTCCAGCACCTGAACTGTGACTCCTGCACGCTGCCACCTAGTCAGCTCATCCCACACTCCACACGCCGTGCAGGTGGGTGCCTTTGCCCTCCTCAGCACCTCTTCCCTCAATTCTGAACCAGCAATCATTGCATTTCTTGGCCTTGCAGGTGTACTGCAGAAGGACCAAGGACAACTTTCCACTTACTGACTAAGGCAAAAAAACCCCCCAGCTAAACCCTGCTGCCTTTTAACAAATGATTTTGCCAGTTTAAGATCCTAAGATCTGGCTCTTGCAAGAGCAGGATCCACCTGACTGAGCACAGGATCCACTTCCCTGTGCAACCCAATCCCAAACTCCTTGAGCTGCCTGCTGAAAATGGGAAAGTATCATGCACAGCTCTTGGAAACCAAGGAATCTTGGTGTTAACAGCACTGAACAGAGGTGAGTCTGACTCCTACCCCAATGAATGTGCCTACACTCACCAAAACCCTCCAGGCACTTAGCTGGGATTGAGTCAACACACTCTGTGGAGAATAAGAGCTCTTTCAATCCCAAAGTATCCCAAAGATACGTCAAATGAGTCACATCCCAAAAATACCCTTTTCTTTCATGAGGACAGCAGGAGATTTGGATGACCACTTCAGCTGCAGGTGGGATGGCAAGAGGGCCAAGTGTGAAAACAGCAAGGAAACGAGCTGATGTCAGGTAAATAACATCAGGAAATGATTGTTTTCCACTTGATATTTAATCCACTTAAAGTGCCAGTCTTAAATCCAGTGAAAATGTCACAGAAAAATCACATTTCCTGCAGCAAACTACCACTGAAGGTGGACAAAGCTACAGAATTTTACCCAGATTTCCACTTTTACCCTGGTCCTTTAGTTTCTTTCCCATGGCTACTGTAGATGATCATCAGCAGATGAATAAAACATACTTCCATGTGAATGGAACAACATGTGCCAGCTTTGCTGCTGGCATTCTGTCCACATGACTAGCGCTCCCCTTTGCTAACCCTTCTTCCCTCTTCTGCTGTTAACCCTCCACTCACAGACAAAAGGAAAACAAAGCAAACCTTGGGCACTTCTTCTCCCACTGACATCAAAAAATGGTCTGGGATGAGGAGATGGGGGGAGTTCTATTTCCATACAACATAAGAGAACCATATACCTTAAAATAACAGGTCTCCTAGAACTGAAAGATTTTTAAAAACAAGAAGAATTAAATAATTTGAAACTATAAAAAGGAAATAATTTGAAACTATAAAAAGGAAATATCCATCTATATAGAATGTATCTTTTGGACTTCCCTGCCACAAGCCAAAGTGCTTAGTGAGCTTCAAAAACTGCTCTGATGATCCACTCAAAGGGTAAGATCACTGACAGTTGCACAGACTGCATATGAACACCTCAAAATCACTGTGAGAGCCACTCAGACTTCCCTCAGCTCAGCTATTCTGTATTCATCTGCCAAAAGGTGGGACGCAGAGACAGCTTGCATGACCTGAAGCATTTGTTATTCAACATGATTCTGTATTTTCATGTTCTTCAGTAAGATGCCTGACCTCCAGGTTACCCCACAGGGATGGCAGGGAATGACGACAGGAATATAAAATGAAAAAAAAATACTAATGTTTGCATAATTTGGCCCCTGGATGAAATCTGAAAGTGAAATCAGAGGACCTAAAGATTATTAAGAGAGTCTGCCCTGTTTTTTAGGTTATATTTCACCCTTTGGCCATCTCACTTGGCTGCAGAATAAATATCACCTGCTGTGGCAATAACAAATACAGTTTGCTGGGTCTAAAGTCCCTGATATCGTGCTTTATTTGCCTTGAATTTTTCAGGAGGAGGAGTTAGAATGTCTGGAAAAGAAATCTTCATTTATTGCACCATCTGAAGGCTAGCAGAGAAACTCTCAAACAACAAGCAGCTGACAGCTGGGTAAATGCCAGATTTCACTGAGTTGTGCCAGGGATGTATTTGGCCATGTATTTTTTTTATTTGTGCATCCCCCATAAAGTTGAATCATTGAGCAAATTTTGCTTAATCAAGAGCCTAAGCCAGTACATGTTTAATCAATGATTGATTTCCAAGGGAGGAATGGGACTCTAAACCACTTTATTATCAAGTCAGATTCACTTTTTTTGTTCTCACAGCAAAATCTACTGCTCAAGTGGCTTTAACGTACCCCTGTTACCATCAGTAACAGAGATCCTTAATCCAGCAAGTGGCCAAGCACCACCCACAAGCTTTTAAAGCCCTGGGGAGAGCTTAGAGCAACCTTGGGAAGCATCCAATAGCACACTGGACTGATATGTAGAATAGCTATTTCAAGCTCTTTTCCCTATTTGTTACCATCCCGGATAAAAAGGCATTAACTAATTATTTTAATTGCACTTTTTGTAGTATTTCTCATGGGACCTGGACTGCAGCTGCCTCAGCTTGATCCCATCTGGCTGGGGGATGGGATGCTATTATAAAATGTGTTTTCCCCAGAGTGAATGGGGCTTTCTGCTGCAGCTGTGTGTGTGGAGGTGGGGGAGCTACTGGAACAGGTGTGTGGCACAGAAATGCTCCCTGGTTTGAAACTATCTGATAGACTCCAGCAGGAAAACTTCAGCCAGCTCCACGGGAGCAAACCCACATAAATTCTCCCCCCAAATCTTTTTGGTGGGGAGGAAATCTCACTGTGACTACTTTTAAAACAACAAGCACCTCTGTGGGACCAGTGCCTTGAAAATCGTATTGGTGGGGTTTTTTTCAACCAGAATTTTCTTAGAATTTTCAAGTTTCTGAGGGCAAAACGTTGCAACTGTCTGGAGGAGTCATGATCTCGCAGGCAATGAGTTATCTGCAACAAGATTCAGATCACTTATGGAAAAACATGCTGTTAAGAACAGAGAGAAGGAAAACACCCCCACAAAAACCTGATTAATCAAGTACAATTGGCAGCGAGCACAGAAGCGACACTGTGCTCTCTAGGAGACATTTTTTAGTGCAGATGAATTTCTGCTCCCCTCCAAGTGACATTGTCCTATCTTCCTTTCTCCCATTCCTGTTTCAAGCCTGATGGAACTCTCAAACCCCACACTCATTTTGCTTGGGCTCCAGTCTTTTACAGATGCTTGGTGAGAGATAAGAGAGGAAGGGAATTGGGATTTCCAACCAGGCTATCACTGCTAAAAATCTGGGTTTCCTCCTGAATATCCTGCTCGGGTTAAAGATGAGTTACATCAGTATCAGAGACATTAAGGTGGGTGTAAGACATTCCCAGGAGCTGATCAGATCCTGTTTTGCAAAGGTTCCATGGTATCATCATCTTCTAAACTTGCTACTGGGAACCTCTTTGTCCAGAATGGACTAGGGGGTGATGTTTCCCCCCAGCACAGAGTGTGATAACCAGAAATTTACATCACTCCTCCTCTATGTGTGATATTAGGGAGTTAACTTTCCTCCCCCTTTGTTATTTCAGTTCATTTTCTGGGAAAAAAAAAAAAAAATAAGATGTGCCCAGAGACCAGAAGAGGAGCTTTGGGAAATATTCCTGTTATNAGCTTGGGGAGGTTGTCAAGGGCCTCTCCTCCTCCCCTCACAATCCCTGTATCTGCAGCCTGGTCTGTGCACCTGCTTGCAAGTTACCCCAGGGTGAAACAGCATCTCCTGACTCTGGAAGAGACTAAATTATATCATTATATTATATTTTAGGTGCAGATGATAGGGTTTTCTTTTATTCTCCTACATCTGCACTGTTGCTTAATTAAAGTGCAGCATCTGGTCTAATTAAAAATAAAATTAAAAAAAAAAAAAAAAAAACACCACTTTCTCAAACAGTTCCAACTAGCTGTTCCAGACTACATTATTTTATGGAAAAGTTCATGGTGTGCCAGGGAAGAATGGCTTTTTAATGAAGGAATCATGAAGCTGCATCACTGCAAGCACTACAGCCTGGCTTAAATTGGAACACCAATGGAAAAATCAAACCTGTCCTGCTCTCAGCCACCTGTGTTTGTTGTTGCACTGCTCCTTATCTTGTACAGCATTAGTGTTTGCATGGGTTTTCTGTGATTAACTGAGAGGTAATCCAGTTTAGAACAAACCCAGCAGAAAAAGAATTTTAAAGATTAGTTTTCAAATGGATCAGCTTCCCAACAAACAAGCAGACCCGAAAACAGGAGAAGGGATGCTATGCTGGGATTTAGAGACGAAGGGGTGAGAAGGTTGGACACTTTTGGCAGTGGTGCTGCTTTCTGTCAGCTGAGAGTGCTTGTAAAGTGATGGCCTGAAAAAGCGACTTGTGGCATTCTCACACAAGCCTCACTGAAATCTTTGGACAACGTCACATCTCTTTATTCCTGCACACCACAGGCTGGTTCTCCAACAAAGCCAGCCCAGTTCAAGTGGGCAGGAGGACAAAGAAGAGTCACCCAAGTGTGCAGGACAGAAAGCCCAAGAGCCACGCAGAGATGGAGGATTTTAAGCACAGGAGAGCTGCTGCCTCGCCGTGTCCCCTCGGGAAAGGCTTGCATTCCCTTGGGAAGGCGGCGGAGAGGGACGTGCCTGGGCTGGATGTTGTGTAACAGAGCTGGATGTTGTGTAGCTGCTCGTGGGCAATTATGTACAAAGTCACAACAGTGATGCTGGAAAGCTCCAGGCATCTTCACCAGACTTTGCTGGCCATTAATCCAACAGAAGGCTGCTAATGGCATCTGATCGCTTTCTTTTTGCTACTGCTATTTAGGGCTGCTCTGAAGGGCACAAGCTCTTCCCTATTACACAATGTGAGATTCAGGCAAAATTATAACCCTGGGTTTCAGAAGGATGAGTTCTCAAAATGACAATAAGCTAACGAGATGTGAACTTTATTTTTTAAGTCTTCAGCCATGAACTGGAATCAACTCTTGAAAAGCAAGGATCTCTGATCATAAATGAGATATCATCTATCTATCTATATAGAGGGGGTGAAAAATTCACCCCTGACACTCTGTTGCTAAAAATCTTTAGAACAACACTGTGGTTAAGAACCTTTCCCACTGCAAAGGCCTATTGCACTGCAGCTCCTCCATGTCCACCCAGCATCCCTGCACATGGAAAATTGCACAGCATCCCCTGGGAGGTTCAGGGCATGCCAGTGTGCGGCAGAGGTTTTTAATATGGATCAGAAAGAGATATGCCAGCACAGAAACATGGGCAGCCAGAGGTGTTCTTCACTTCATCCATGCAAAGAGAGCTCCTGGAGTAGGTCCAGGGGTGGGTGACACAGGTAATGGAGGGACTAGAGCATGTCCCTGCCCAGGAATGGTTGAGGGAGCTGAGGCTGTTCAGCCTCAAAAGGAGTCCCAGCTGAGAGGGGCCCTCAGCCCTGGGTGTCCCTGGGTGTCCCTGGGTATCCCTGTGTGCAGGGAGGGGCAGAATAGGGCCCAGGCTCTGCTCCAGGCCCAGCAATGGCATCAGAGGAATGGGAAGGGAAAGAGCCCAGGAATTCCCCCTACAGAGGAGGCAGAACTTCTGCCCTGGGCAGTGCCCAAGCCCTAGAACAGAGAGGGTGTGGAGCCTCCCTCCCAGGGGATATTCCTTCTGGACACAATCCTGTGCCCTGTGCTGTGGGATGACCCTGCTGGAGCAGGGAGGTGGGGTCAGATGTGACTCCCTCTGATCCCTTCCAAATTTATCCAGTCTGGGATTCTGCAATCCTGTGAAAGAGAGACCCACCAGGTCCAGATGGGCAAACTCATATCCAGAATTGGTGTCAAGCTCATGAGGTTTTCAGTCCATTTTTGGGGTGAAGGACTTTTAGTGTGGTTATGCAATGGCCAATCCTGGCTATGGCAAGTTATTATGATTTGTTCCCTTCCAGCAAAAATGAGACAGGTAATTCTTTGTCAGGCTGGGAAAGGGCTCACACAACAACCCACAGCCACTGACTGTGAGAATTGCCCAAGTGTTGGCCTCACATTAAGAGGCAATAGATCTTTCTGAGTCTGGAGAATCATCTATTACCAGCAAAAGCAAAGCCAAGCTACTGGGAGAGGCAAGGCCTCTGCTCATCTTCACACTTAGGCAGTTCTTTTCAGCCTCAAAGAAAGAATTCACCTGACTCAGGAAGGAATGGTGGGCATAATTTTAGTTACCAAAGAGATGAAGCTTCCCTGTGCCTAAAGACAGTGACGTCAAAATTGTGTCACTCAGCAAGTGTCCCACTGCCTCCCACCCTGCCTGTCCCCAAGAGGGACTAAGCCACAAGCCCAGCATGTCCCTCCTGCCCTGCATAAGGAAAGCTCTGGGGGAAAAGCTGGAAGAGGGTAGGAGGGTACCAGGGAGTCAGAGGCACAACAGCAAACCAGCCAGACTGAAAAATCCCCCATCCTATGGAACAGCTCCAACACGGGACTAGGCTAGGAATAATGACTCAGCTTTGTCCAGATCCCTTAAAAACACACTGAAAACACACTCTAAAACACCTATTAAATGACTGGGTTTATACAGGCTAGTGAATATCTGGAGGGAAATCTAACCGGCTTGTACAGCAAGTGAGTCAAATGCAGTTTTTCATTTGGCTTGCAGTCAAAAGAAGATGAAATGATGTACCAAATCCTACCTTCACAAGTACACAGGACAGCAGTGTGGCTGAGAGCAGAATTTGATTGGAAAA
>VWYP01034042.1:18538-32752 GCA_013400435.1 Pycnonotus jocosus | reverse complement strand
AAAAAAAAAAAAAAGAGTGAACTGGCCATTTCAATCCCTGCTGTGAGCATTCCTGATTAACACCAGCTGATACTTTTAGAATAGTAGGTCTGAGGATTAAGGTATTATGTAGGCTGAAAACACTACGTCACATCTCTAAAATTACTTCTCTTTGTATCATTTAATACTCTGCATTCTCTCAGGTTCAATTTTTAGGTCCTCATTCACTAATGAGAACCTCCACCTTAAATCCAGTTAGTATTTAGGGTTACTCACTCACTTTCAGAGGCTTCTATAAGAGATTTTGCCTCCAGCTATGCTTCATCATATTTTTGCACTTGTATTCTTCAAATCCTACCTTAATGGTTTTCCTGTGAACCAATGGAATGTCCCATACATAGATTAAGAAGAACTACTATTTTTGTTTTACTCTGATAGTTCTTAACAGAAAACAGTAATGCAATGTCCATTCACTCAAATATCTAAGCTCCAAATAATACATTAGACTATCAGACCAAAAAAAAATACTGCATAAAAAAAATTACTCAAATCCTGAAGTTCACGATCCCAAGGTCCTCTCTTCAAATGTTCACCTTCCAGAGTTCAGGCACCAGACTGTTTTACCTGTTACTGCTCTGTTTACAAAAATATGGAAAAAAAACCCCTGGATGTCACATTATACAGAAAGATGTAAAAATATTTTTTTTTTTAAAAAAAAGGCATATTGTATTAAAAGTTGGAAATAAAAATCTGGTTCATGCTCTATCTTCATATCATTATTATATATACATCTGATTGAGGATATGTTCTGTGCTTTTTCTGAACTGAAATTTATAAAAAATTAAGTCCAGCTTGAAATATGCCCTGGGCCTGTTCAGAACATGACTGTGGTACATAAAAGCCAGAATTCTTCTGATGGAATGTTAGCCCTCTTGGTGATAGATCTGTAGAAAAGCTGTTTGGAAGACACATGCTATAAACAGCAGAGGAGAACAGGAGTCTCTGGAAAAGTTTCATTGCTCTTTAAGGCAGCTAGTGAGGCAAATCAGCCCTTGGGTGTGCTCCTCTCTCCTCATTCACTACAGAAAGTGCTGAAATGATCAGTTTAGACACCAACAACAGGTTGAGGGAGGGGATTCTGCGCCTGTGCCCCTGTGCTCAGCTGAGCCCCCACCTGCAGAGCTGCCCCAGCCCTGGCTCCAACAGCACAAGGACGTGGAGCTGCTGCAGCCAGGCCAGAGGAGGCCACGCAGATGCTGCCAGGGCTGGAGCCCCTCTGCTCTGGAGCCAGCCTGAGACACCTGGGGCTCTTCAGCTGCACAAGACAAGGCTCCAGGGAGAGCTCCCAGCCCCTGCCAGGGCCTCAAGGGGGGCTGATAAAAAAGATGGAGAGCAACTTTTTACAAGGACAGATAGTGACAGGACAAGAGGAATGGTTTTTACCTAAAAGATGAATGATCTAGATGAGATATTAGGAAGATATTCTATCTTAGTTTTAATCTCATTTAGTTGTTTTAAAGAAGCTAGAGCTCTCAGCTCATCACAGAATCCCAGAATGGTTTGGGTGGGAAGGGAGAACTGCAGTGATTTAAAAGAATTATAGAATCCCAGAATCCCAGAGTAGTTTGGGTTGTAAGGAACCTTACAGCTCATCCAGTGCCACCACTGCCATGAGCAGGGACACCTTTCACTACCCCAGACTGCTCCAAGCCCTGTCCAGCCTGGCCTTGGACACTTCCAGGGATCCAGGAGACTCCCTACTCTCACACACAGAAATTCCTTCATAATGTCCAACCTGAAGCCACCCCTGCCACGGGCAGGAACAATTTATTGAAGGCAGGATCTTCTGGTGATCCTCTATTCCCACTCAGTGCCATCCAGAGAAGGCCCACCCTGAAACTGTGGCAGTTTGCTCAGAGTCAGTGAAGGCTCTCCAGTGAAGATCCAAGTATCTCCAATGAAATTCCACAATTTCTCCCTGCAGCCTCTTGTACTGTTGAATGAATGTTCCCACTTAATAAATTTTCCTTGAAATTCCACAAAACGTCAGTAATTTTTTTTCAGAATGGATTGTCTTTTCTTTTCCTCTATGTATTGCTGCCAAAAAATAATCAACAGTGAAAAAATCATATAAAAATAGTTGATTTGTGGCTCAGAAAACCTGGTGAGTGTTGTAGTCTAGGACCACAAGCAATTTGCTTTCAGCCCTAAGTAAACCCATTTTTCTTTTGGTCAGATAATGAAAAGTGCTGCAGGTGGAATTCATTTACCTAATTTATAATAGCTCTCATTCTGTTCCATGCCTTGAGAGACACCTAAAGCTCAGGTGAAAAGAAGTAGGAGTCATGTCACTTGGGCTAAGTTCAATCTTTTTTTGCAAATAACAACAATCCTGGGTTTTTTGGCGTTTTTAATTCAGGAGCATAAGCCGCCAGAAGCTGCGAATTACTCCAACACATGACACAGCAGTATTTTTTTGGTTTAATCGTAAAGAATAAATCTTTCTTGCCAAACAGATCTACTGAGGTGTGAAGTGGACAGGCATCTGCCCTGCTTTGAATCTGCTCTTTGAAACTGATATTTTTCTCATTAGCTACCTGGCTGGGAAGGGTATCAGCTTCAGCTGCAGGTCTAGGAAGCTGCCCACGCTAAGAAAATTTCACCACCTCTTGCCCTATTCCCAAAATTTAATTATCCATTGAACCTGAGGTTCTCAGTCCATATATGGTTACCTTTACATCAGTAAGTACAAGCATATACATTCACTAAAACTGGTAGTTTTCTTTTCAAAACAGAATGTTGCACATTTGAAATATCATAAATTACATGACTTAAGCAAGGATGGACTATTGATTAACAAAAGTCCCTTACTAGGATATTGAAAAATATATCAAAAGTAATAATGTTTTAGAATTAACTGTAAAATGAGTATTATTGAAAGATAAGAAAGCTCTTTAAAAGACAGCAGTTGATAGTTTGGGAGCTACAAAATATTGACAGCTTGCCAGGATCACATGGAACATACAGTCACTCCAACAAAGATGGTCACACATAATTTTTACTTGCAAAATCACTTACAAGATATTGACAGGAGCAGCAGCAAAACAGAACTGATAACTGAGCACACAGTTCTCACATTGCCAGGAAAAACAGGCCAACAGCTATTTCCTTCTCAGATCTCAAGCTGGGATATATATAACTGAGTTCACAAACCAGAAATGCTCATCTGCCCAGTCTCAGAGGTTCAAAAAGTGGCATTTTGCTGAAACTGCACAAGTAGCTAAGAACACCAAAAATATTATTGGCATTTAAGTTTGTCGCACTAGAATTTCAGACTTTAAAGGTCCAAGACATTGGCATGAGATTTCACTTCAGAAGTTGTACTTCTCTTCCTGTTCTTCAAAAAGGGAACAGGAAGTTCCTCGATGGCCTTGCTGGAAAGACCCAGAGAAGCTGAGCAAGAATATTAGTGAGGTGGGGCTTTTTTTACTAATTAAAGCTATTTTTCCTATCAGAGACTGCATTGACAGTCATTATCAATAAATTTAAATATTTTACAGCATGTCCTAAGACCCAAATAGCAAGAATCACATTCTTGTGAGTTTCATAAGGCAATTGCATCCTATTTCTTGGGGAAATAATTGGAAAGTTAATAAATGAACACTAAGAGTTAGAACTGACGATGATGGGCAAATGCAATAAAAAGTAATTTTCTTGTTCTGTGACTCTGAATCCCATTAGAGCAATTCACCTGCCCTGCATCACCTCCTTTGGCTCACTCTTTCCCAGAAATGAACTATTGATTACACCTCTAGTCTGTCACTTTCAGTGACCTAGCAAGCCTCCCACACACCAATTTAAAAAACAGTTTCCAAGTAAAAGCTGTTCTGAAAATGAGATAGATGCAAATTCATCAAACTCAACAACAAAAAAAGGGGTTATTCTAATTCAATTCTATAACAATGTGGTCTTTAGAAGCTCTACACAGTTAGACTTGAGCTACCTGGGAACTTTGCAACAACTTGAGCTTGTCCCTCTCTTCATGTGTGGCTCCCCAGGTGCCATCCAGAATGTCCTACCAAAGGTCAGAGAATGAACAGTTCACTTATTTAATGAGACAGGCTGTTTTCCACTTCTCCAAGGTTTTTTTCCCATGTAAATCCTGTAGTTCTGAGGCTCCTGGGTGCACCTATTTCATCGCATTCACTGTAGTCAGTGATAGATCTGTAGTTATCACACAACATTTTCATCTTGGGCAACTTGGTATTTTCAAAGCACTTCCATATCCTATGAAGGAAGATGCTATATAAATGCAAATACTGACTATTCCCATTTTATTACTTTTCCTGACAAGAAAACACTGCTGGTTTTGAATACTTTAAAAAACACTTATGCCTGAAATATGAAGAGGACTCCTAAAAATAAGTTAACAGTAAAGTAAACATAATAACAGCCAAGAATAAAACTACTCTACAAAAGCAGAGATTTAGTTTTGGAGGAAACTAGGACTGATGGTCAAAGATCCCTGTGTTTCTTAAACAGCTTAACACAAAATAGTTGCAGTCTTTCAAAACCATGATTCACACACATATTGGTATGCCCTAGAAATATCAGAATTATTCTAGAAAAAGGTTGAGGTGCTCCAGTACATTGATCCTAAACCAAGTTTATTTGGGCTCTGTCTGAAATTTGGATCATTTTTGCACAAAAAAATCCACTTGTTTGGTTACTGTTGATTTAAAATCATACAAGTAATTCGTCCATCAAAACCTTCAGTCTGATGTACCTGTGGAAAAGTCTTTTGAGAAGGGAGCATAACCCTCCTGGCCAAACAGTGCTGAGCACAGGGCCAGTAGGTGGCTGGAGAGTCATTTTGTACTTCAAAACAGAGCTGTAATAGGCCGTGGGTGCTGCATCATCCTTCTGGAGTGCAATTAATTGCAATTGCTGCAGCCTGTGTTCGTGGTTTCTGACTCCTGCAGGAACAGCTGAATATTCTCTTTTTGCCCATGAAACAAACTGCATTTTCTCTTGTGTTTTATCTGATCTGCCCCGGTCCTTTTTTTTTTTTCTTTTTTTTTGAATCTTGGCTTTTATCTTTCTCTCTCTTCCATGATGCCTCTGCACCCTTGAAAACCTGGCACGCAATTAGAGCGTGTAATGCCAGGGAGGTACAGTGCTGCTATCAGCCTCCCCTGCATGTGATGGAAAGATTCATTACTGCAATCTCTCAGCAAACTGAGGGAAAGTGGATAATAGATCCTAGATAAGAGATGTACTTGAAACCAGAGAACAATATCTTAGACCTCTTTCTCCAAGGGCAGAGCCAGTGTCACATTCATGGGGTCAGGTGCCAAGGGACGGGTTCCTTTTCCTCCCATTCCCACCCCACATGGGATCACCTGCCCTCCTATTTGGTTTGATGGGGTCCTGCATGACCTGCAGCCTCAGCAAACACCCTGAGCACTCAACCCTGAAAACTCATACTTATGCTCAAATGAACATTCCTTTGATTAACTTGGCAGCATCTGCACAGTGATCAAATTCTGTTTAGGTATCACAGGAGAAAACACCCTGCAACCCCACAGAAGTCACGTTGAGGCAAATCAGCTCTGAGTCAGATTAAATAGCACTTAATTTGACTTCTGATTTGTTTGCACTTCATCACACAGCCAGTCTCCATTGTGATCCCTCTTTATTTCCTGTTTTTACAATTTCACACCATTCTTTTAATATATGAAAATATTATTAGAATTTCTCAAGTAATCCAAGGGTTTTTTGGCTACTCTGTTTGTTACTTGCAGGTGTTAGCAGATTGCTAGCACATCTAAAGGAAGCAATGTAAAGTCCATGTGAAGTTCTGCACATAATTGCAAGAGATTTTTGTCTTTCAATTCCTTCTCCCTTAGCACCTGTGCATCTTACAGATGTGCCATGCCTGCCTCTGAACTCCCACTTCCTGACATAACAAAGGTATTTCACTTTAAAGAGGAAAATTACAATTTGAAAAAAAAAAAACCAAAAACCTGATTCCTTTGTGTTTGGAGTTGACTCACAGTTTTTAACCAAGCTTTCAGATTAATGCAGATCACTGTGGAGCCAGGTTTCCTGTAAAGCTCGGTGAGGATGGTTCAGAAACGTGCTGAGTGGAGAACAGCACATACCCTCTGCAAGAAATCCAGCCAGAGTAGGAGAGCAGCAGCAACCTGATGTTTTGCAATCAATTTGCTCCTCATTTTATTGTGATTGCTTATTTACCTTCCACACACGCTGTGGCTGCCCTCCTATTTTGCCAGGGTGCCCCTTTCTCTGTGTTTCTCCTCCACTGCCACTCATGGACTCCTGCTTCTCTTGCTCTTGGAATCACGGGGTGTTCCCTTTTTTCTCCCTGGAGCATCAAGCCAGATCCAGCCTTCACCTCTGCATCACAGGAGCTTCCACCAATGCTGGAATTCAATTTCCTCCTGATGTCAAGTTCCAGCCCAGCCCACGGCTCTTGCATCATGAGCTGGAAAACCCTTCTATGCTCCAGACTTTGCAAGGGATGTTTGCAGGGAAACAGCAGTTTTATTCACTCTATACTTGATGCCCCATTTCTTTTGCAGATTTTCTCTCTTATGTGACAAGAAACAGCTGTTTGTGTTGAGGGAAGCCTCTTTCTCGAGCTAAATCCCTTGCCTTTCCTCAAAACAAATCTTTCAGTTACTCCAGTGGCACCAAAATCCCCTGGAGTCAATGAAACTTCTCAAAGGAGCATTTCTTCGGTCAGACTTTATTTTTATATCCATAAGAAACATTTAGACCATTTTAAAGGGGGATTATATCTCTCAAAATAACACAATTCTAAATCTAAAGTTTTAAATCCATGCAACTTTTTATGCTAAAAATGAAAAAAAAACGAAAAAAAACAAGGAAGAGGCTGGTGAAAGAAATTACCTGCATTATTTTTAGTGAAATGCTAAATATACAGGGTAATCCTGCAAAGCATCTCACAAGCAACTTGATTCAAACACTGACCTGTTTGAGGCCACTCAGGTGTGTATAGTGGCAGCATAAAAAGGTTAAAATTTTCAGAATCTGGGGTATTAGCTTAATGTCTGATGGAGGCCTGAACTGACTGCTGCTGTTTGTTTAACGCACTGCGCAAAGCAGCTTTCTGCTCCTGCAAAAAGCCCCGGGTGTAAATCTCTAGTGAGACTGAGCACTCACAGCAGATTGCTGATGACTTCTGGAGAAATGTCCCTGCCTTATCAACTCTCCATCACATTTTGCTCTGCAAATCGTGTTTGAAGTTTTAAAGCTGGGTAAATGTGTGAGCTTGATTACAGACACTCATGCAGATAAGATTTTGGAAGAGAAGTTACATTGCAGGACTGCACCCTTTCTTGTACAATTCTGTGCCAGATCTCTGAAATTCTGTATGAAACCTTTTCAATTCTGTAATAATTCAGCAGTTTACTTGACTTAAAAAGCAGCTGGAGAATACTTTCTCCAAGCTCTGAACAACTCACTCTGTTTAAGTCAAACCACCACTAAATCTGGATTCTAACTCAGTGGAATTAATGGCTGTACCATATTCCAGCTTTCAGAACTCCCAGACCAGATATATGTGCAGTATTCAGTGAGATATATAGGAATAGGAGGGATAAAATTTTGTTTCCTCACAGAGAAAAGGCAGTAAAAAGAAAGGGAGAACAATGGTTTCACCCAGTGCTGAGGATCAAGGAGAAATAGTGAGTTCAGACTGAGTATCTCAGGAGTGAGAACTCACAGGGAGTTTTATCTCTGTGAAGGAAACAAAGCAGATCAAAAGGCATTGGTTTCAGAAATGCTGTAAAAGTCCATGCAAAGAGTGCTGAAGAGATGTGCTGCTTCTGAGCAGGGAGAAGATGAGGCCCTACTGCTTCCAAGGGATATTGTTACCAACACAGCAGTGTCCACTGCCACCTTCAGAAAACCTTGCTGCCTTCTTTTGCTCTGGTTGTAGAGCAGCATCCTGATCCCAGAGCAAAAACACTAAAACACAAAATACAATAAATACTCAGCGTATGGAGAGTGCTAATAGAGCACACACTTGCTGGGAAAGCAAGATGATGCCGCCACTTTGCTACCAATGTCACAAATGACATTCTCATGGATGCTGCCAGCTCTGCTCTGGTCAGCATTTGGGAAATAAAAGAAAGCTTTCTGTCAAGAACACAGCGATTGATGATGATGATGATGATGATGATGATGATGGTAAAACCCAAATCCTTCAACCAGCATATAGAGGCACAGCTGCAGCAGGGCAGGTAAACAATCTGATGCATGCTCCACGTGCTCCACTGAGGCGACACTCAAGTCACTGCCTGGAAGTACAATTGGAATTGCAATCGATTAGAGGTTCTGCAGTATTTGTTTTGCATCTCTACTTGTTTAAGTTAGCTTGCATTACTATGCATTTTCATCCCCTGAGGACAATAGGCATGATGGACATAAGGTAAGAGAAGCAAAGGAAGAAGAGAGAAGGAGGCAGGGATAGTTTTTATGAGCATAGTGAACAACTCAGTATTTTAGCCCTGTCACAGCCATTCTACAATCAGACTGCAAAGCTGGCAGGTTACAGCCTTGCCCAAACAGGCATCCACAATTTCCTTTCAACCCTGCTGCCAGACATACCTTGAGGCTTCTAAATGTTTGGGTACCACAGTGCAGAAATCTAATGTAGAAATACCCTACGTGCAGGGAATCTTGTGAGAGGTTCATTTTGCTGCAAGGGATTTCCTGCAGACAGAAATCAGAGAGGGCAGTAGCCTAACAGGGTTTTTAGAAGGAACTGGACAATGGAAATACCCACAGTTACGATAGAGGTAGTAGCTCTAGAGATAACAATGGGATGGTTTTGGAGAGAGATACAGCCTCCTCAGTCTTCAGAACAGAAGCCAGTCATTAAACTGCTTGTGGTTACAGATGAACTTCCCTGCATGAGTTTCTTATTTCAAAACTGCCATGTGCTCAAGGTTTATGCCTTCTTCCTCAGAAGCCACAAGCAGCATCCTTCCTCAGAAACTGTGCTGTGCACTGACCTGATACTGAGGTGTGAGATTGAAACAAATATACCTACTTCTGCTTTTTGCCACAACCTCTGATTACACACATGTCCAAAGCATTTCACCACATCCCACAGAAATTAAGGCCTTGGGGATAAAGAAGCTCACTGTGCAGTTCTTGACTTGCCTTGATGATATAAGGGTTAATAAAATTCTAAAATAGGAATTGGGAGAGGGTGGAATGAGTGAGGTGAGGTAGCCAAGGCGACTGGGCCTTGGATGGAGGAGAGGAATGTAGATCCATTATCTTAGGTAATTAAGATGTGACTTAGCTTGGCAAGTAAGTTTGTGTTTAGGAAGAAATATATCTATAAGCAGTGCATAATTATTGTTTTAAATAAGAATCAAGGAAATTACATTTATAGAAGTTCATGTTAATGATAGTATAGGGATTATAATGATTGCCTTCCAGAATCATAAGGAATGGTGGTGGGTTAGAAGGGAGCAATTGGACANCATAAGGAATGGTGCTAGGTTAGAAGGGGCAATTGGAAGGGATATTGACTGCTGGCCAGGAATGCCTTGTAGTAGAACCATTGACTTGAGATTGACTTTACCTAGGTAGCAAATCTAAAATAGATTGTTCTGACTAGACCAAGTATGACAGGGGTTGGAGTGGTATTGTTAACTGAAATCATGAGAGCCTGTAGTTAGGGGTAGAATAAGCAATGTTAGGTAGCCAAGGGGCGGATTAAGGGGAGGAATACATTAAATGCAAATATTATAAAAATCATAAGCACCTGTGTAATTTTGGGCACTGATTTGAGTGCGGGACTGCCCCTGTGCCCCAATAAAAGCACCTTCATATAATTGTATGTTTTCCTCTGCTAACAGCCTGGCCAAGCAGAGGGGAGCAGGGTGACAGGCACTCAGGTGGTGCTAAAACTTCAGCAGCATCACGACCTGAAGAGTGCACTGAGAAATTTGAACAACAAACAATAAATTGTGAAATGCAACACTTCCCAAGCAATCAGCTCCAAGGGTAGGAGGCAAGCACTGAGACTGAGCCAACTGGAGATCAGTGTTATTGCAAGGGCATAAAAACTGCCTGAGGACCAGGGTTGTTTTCTTTCAAGATGGGGAAATGTTCCTTTTCTTGGAATTTCAGCATCCTAAAGTCTCCATGAAGGCTGGTGAAATCCAAGCCTCTGCAAACTCTTCAACATTGTAAAAGTGGTTCAAACTAGTGAGAAAATATTTCATACCTTTTGTCTTTTCCTTCTGGGGTTTTCTGATCTTACAGGTAGATTTGAAGATGGAGGAACACACTATTCCTAGCCACAAACAGAAAAGCTGAATACACATCAAAACAATCATATTTGCCAGAGAAGACAAGAGAAGGAAAATTCACAGTCAGAACTGGAACATTATTGCACCATATGCTTTCCAACAGCCAAGCACTACAGGGGCCCTTAGTGCCTTGCCTTACTGCACCCTGTTGTATTTCCACCTGGAAAGACATATGGCAGTGCCTAGGAGAGAAAATGTTCCTTTTTTTTTTTTTTTTCCCCTAATGTTAATGTTATTTCCCAGCTTTAAAGGAACATTTGATTATGAAACATGCTCAGCCCAAGGATAAAAAAATCTTCCTATCTGTTCCCACTAATGACAAAAACAGGTCCATTTGACCTGTTGGTTTTATGACCAAATGAAAATTTGAAGGCATGTCCTGGATGCTGCTTCATCTCATGCATCACTGACAAAATTGCCTGCTCTGCAGAAACCTGGTGCCTCACAGTTATGGCAGGGACAATAAAAAGTGTCCTGGAAGTGTGACCTCACAAAAACCATCCTTCTGCTTATGGAATGAAAAACACTGCTTTGTGAAGAACTGACCAGGAGCAAACATTCAGCACAGCAACTGTTGCTTTTACCCCTAATTACAGTCAGTCTTAAAATGCCATTTTTTGTTGAGAGTGTATTCAACATTATAGTAACCTGCTCATGACTGCTGCTGGGTGAGGGAAGTAGTAGTTATGTTAAAAGATGGAAGAATGAGAAACTACACAAAAAGCTCTTATGACTACCCTATCATCACTGAGGTAAGTAGAAATATTTTAACAGTAATATTATTGTAGAAATAATGCTTTTCGCCTCCTTCCACAGTAGCTCTGAAAGAACTTCTGCTAGAAGAGGGCTATATTTAAAAAGAAAACCTGCATAAATTCGATTATTACAATCTCACCACCCCCTACCACCACTGAGTATGAGAGGAATATGGTGGAACTCTGTACTTATTTATCCAACCTTGATTAATATAACTGTGAAGGGTTGTCCCACCTCCCTTTAGTAAGGTTGCCATTCCTCTGGCCACCCCAAACTGCAGCTTAACCCTGTGACGTCCACTGCCTCAAAAAGGGCCACATCTGCCCTAGCAGGCTGTGACCAGATTGCCTCAGGCAGCTGATCCAGCTGGGCTTGGAAGTGACTACTCCTCAATCATAGATTTTGGAGTGCTCACAGTGGTTTTACCACTGAGAATCACTCAGGTTGGAAAAGACCTCCAGGGCCATGGAGTCCAAGCTGTGCCCGATGCCCACTGTGTCCCCAGCACTGAGTGCCACGTCCAGCCCTTCCTTGGACACCTCCAAGGATGGAGACTCCAAACCTGCCTGGGCAGAGCATTCCAAAGCTTGAGTATCTTATCCAAGGAGTGTCGGATTAAGATTTCCCGACATTCAGGTGGTAAGAGTCCTTTTTGCCGTCCTGGAATCTTTGGGCCAGACTCGAGAAAGAGATGGAGTCTTCAAGTTTCTGTTTTTTCAAGGTCTGTCATGTTGTTTATTCTTTTCTTATCTCATAGTTCCCTTTGTCCTCAGCGAGGACTGTTCTGAACACCCACCATCAGGGAACTACTACTCCCCTGGGAGGTTGTTGTCTTAAATACAGATTATTACAAACATATTGTTTACAATTTCCTACCAGTGTCCATTATTTACACTAAACAGGTCATCTCTATTTGGCCCAAACTCCCCAAGCCACATTGTGCTAATGTCACAGCAGAAGATGGAGGTGAAGAAGAAGAACATTAGGGACCGCCCCAAAATCTCCATCTTGCCTCCATCCACTTCTATTATAAAAACCTAAAATTACATATTTCTCACCCTGTGATAAGTTAAACTACTGTATTTCACACTCTTGAGATTTGTAATTCATCTCTGCTTTGTGCCAGGGTCTGTGACCCCAGTGCACAGAGGCAAAACCCCCCTGTTCACCCCCCTGGACAGATCCAGGGTATTACAGTGCTTTTGGATAAAATTCAAACTTCCTTTGCTCAGTTCCCTGTTTGGCCAGGGTCTCCTGAGCTCCCAGGGCAGCCAAAGAGATGCCCTGGGTTCCGACAAGGAGAAATTCCTCTCGATATCCACCCTGCCCCTCCCCTGGCCCATCCTGAGGCCGTTCCCTCTCCTCCTGTCCCTGTTCCCTGGGAGCACAGCCCGACCCCCCCGGCTGTCCCCTCCTGTCAGGGAGTTGTGCAGAGCCACAAGGTCCCCCCTGAGCCTCCTTTTCTCCAGGCTGAGCCCCTTTCCCAGCTCCCTCAGCCTCTCCTGGGGCTCCAGCCCCTTCCCCAGCTCCATTCCCTGCCCTGGACACGCTCCAGCCCCTCAGTGCCTTTCCTGAACTGAGGGAACGTGGCTGCTGGGCCTGGCTCAGGCTGGCAGCTTTCGGTCTTAATCTGTTCATTTCCTGAGAAATAAAGACTCATGGATTCCTTGGATATTTCAAGCCCTGGGCACGGGGGTTCACCTGTGGCTGCTCATTCCTGGTGGAGCATCCTGGATTCCTGCTGACCCCTGCATGGGCTCCTCACCCGGCTGCTTTGGCCCGCGCTGCTCCTTTCAATCCATCACAGAACACATCCTGCTCCCAGATAAACAGATGTGACCTTCCCAGGGCAATTTGGCAGATGTTCTCAATAAACCAAACCTATCACAAGGCTGAGTGGTAGCCCTTATTTAATACTCTGTAGAAAATCTGCCTGCGTCCTTCTTGAAGCAGAAAAACTCTTAATTCCTTTTGGTTTCCCTTCTTTTTCATCCCATCTTTTGCAACCAGAATTGAATGAACACTACAACTAATCCCCTTTGATAACACAGAATTTCTTCTGCATCTATTTCACTACACTGAATATTATAATTTAAAATAATCATACATAATTGTAAAATATATTATAATAATAAATTATTTTAAGGTAAGGAAGCATTGTTAATTTCATTCACAAGCAGGGACCTTTTGGCAAAGAAATTATGTAAATTTACAGTAATGTCTTTCATTCATTTCCCAAATGTAGTCAGATGCCTTTTAATGAGGTCAGCTCTAAACTCTAAATGAGCTTGGATGAGTTACCTACTCATTCATTTGGTCCAGGCTGACAAGAAAGTGTGTTTCACTAGCACAAATGATCACACCATCCATTTCAAATTTACACATAATTATCTTTGCTTAGCACCCTTTTTCTTACAGTTTTTCAAAAGCATTCATTTGGGGGCAAACTGCTTAAAACGACAAGAGCAATCCCAGTGATTTAAGGAGAACTGAATAAATGCGGCACTAAGGCAGCACTTTTGAAGATCATGTGTGCTGCTGTTATGTGTTAGAATTAATATCAGATGTTCTTGCACAGCATCCAGGGAAGGAGTAGAAATAATATCATATGGCACATCCTTCTTGTCATTCAGTCACAACACATCACAGGAAAACAAGAAGCTGAAATGCCTTCCTGAAGTGCTTGTCTCTCTCCATCCCTAAGTAAGCTCCAAGGAAGATATCTCTGTCAAACACCTCATATTTTGTGAGGTGGACAGAGGTAATTCTGAAGTGCAGGCAAAATCCAAGGAGATTGCTTGACTGTAACCATTGCATAATTAAAAAAAAAAAAAAAGTTTATAATAAAAAGGCAGCAAAATAATTCATCAGCTTTCTGATTAATACCTTTAAAGGACTGGCGTGCTGTTAGGGAAAAAAAGCCTGCTAGGGAAAGAAAAGTTAAAGTCACACTTAATCTATAAATATACCCCTGATTATCAAGATTAAATCAAGTGCCATACTCAAAGGTTCAAACACGCATGCTGCTTGAGGTAACAGATTTCCAAATTTAAAAAAAAAATATTATGGCAACAGATCAAGGAAACTTGCAGTGCTACCC
>VWYP01034042.1:0-11073 GCA_013400435.1 Pycnonotus jocosus | reverse complement strand
AAAAAAGAAAAAAAAAAAAAGTGAAGTTCTGTTTTCAATAAAGTGGTGATGCTTCTCCCTTCTACAGATACTGCTTTCACCTCACTAATTTCTTGCTTGCTGGAGCACACAGGATCTCTGCCCCTCTGCAGCAAGCATTTCATGGCAAGATACCTTTGATCTGGTTGCTGACTGACACAGCAGAACAGAAATTCTGTAACAGCTCTTCAATTAAAATCACTTAAAATTAAAGTCACCATTAATTTTTAATCTGAATATGTGTTTTCAGTTGTTTTTAAGACCAAAACCACTGTGATGCCAGTGCCTTTCTCTCTTATAGAGCAGCACACATGTCCAAGCCTGTTCTGGAATTTGTGTAAATGAATTGGTAAATAAAATGTTTGGAAGTAGAGAGCATTTATTGATACATAATCCTGAAGTTCCTGCCACAGGATAGCAACCAGTCCTGTTGAAATAATATGTCCATGATGTTTACGTTTACAATTAATGTAAATGGACACATGTAGGAGGCTTAAAATAAGAAATAAAAATAAACAGCTTCAGCCATCTCTGTTCCTTGTCCCAAAAGAAAACCACAGTGTGGCCAGGGTGTATAAATGTAGTGGAAACTTGAAGACAATGGAAAAAGTTTCAGTTCAGAATGCAATTATCTTTGCTAGCTAAATATTTATCGGATGCAAAGTTCAGTAAGAAAGTATAAAAGTAGAAAGAACAAAGAGCAGGTAGGTGAATTTGTCAACACTTAGGTATTTATTTGCATTATGAAACAAGTGTTTGTAGCACACTTCTGGCATTATACTTAATTCTTGCTAAAAGTCTTGATTTTAGCACAGCACAACTTAAAAAACAGGGAAAACTGTGAAAATAGAAAAGTGGTGGGGCCATCTGTAAATTGAAAAGAAAGAGAATAAATAGTTCAAAGTGCAGAAGAAGTATGTAACTGTTGCTGTGAGTGAGACTTTGAGGGCCAGGGCACTGCAGAACTTTCTAGAAAAGGATTATCATCATTTCTTTATCAAGCTGAAGAATAACCTAACAAATTCAGAAATGAGGAACCTTCATATGAGGTGGATCACTGACGAAAGTGTAAACATACACTAAAAATTGTCTTGTTTATACTAAGTTTCCCTTGGTGGCAAAAGAAGGAGAATTTGGTTGGTTGTTTTCTGCGGACTTTCAAGTAGGAAAGAAACTATAAATGAAAAGGACTGTGGGGAGATAACACATTTTGGGGTGAAGAGGCCAGGCTGCTGCTTAGATATTTCTCATTTCCAAACAGAACTTGGTTATTTTAATGAGAACCAATTTCTGAGAAAACATACAATTAAAAAAAAAATGAGCTAAAGATCTGAAGTTAGTAAGAGAACATGCAGTAATTTATATCTGCAGTGTATCTGTTCATGTACAAAAAAAAAAAATCCTGTTTTGTCTCTTACATTTAATTATATTTTGAGCTAGGCTGGTTGATATTTTAAATTAATATCTTATCCTTGCAGGAAGATGTGCTCATTAGCACGCCAGCTGTGTTGGAAACTTTTGTTGGTGTAGCGAGAGAAACGCGTGCTTAATTTGATTTTTCAGTCATTTGTGACTCCAGCTCAGACCAGGTTTATTTAGATGTTTCTTGTGGGGTATTTTTCTCCACTTCATCAACAAGTACAAACCACAGCTATAACATGGGATTTCTGTGTTTGTTTGTTTGCTATTCCCTATCAATTTTTTTTTGTCCCACTTCTGCCCTTTTCCCTGTCCCTGTGAAGCAGTTCCTGCATTAAGGGGATTTGCAGGGATAACCCCAGTAAAGGTGCTTGTGACAGACTGAGACAGGCCAAGATTAGTAACATCTCACCTGGCTTTGCTAAGGTGTCTCATGTACTTAACAGATGAATACCAGCATTGCTAGGGGGTCAAGATTTCTTTTTTTAGTTTCTTTTTTTTTTTTTTTACAAGCTGAAACAGGGTAAATACTCTTAGCAAGAGATAGAAGAAAATTATGGAAATAGTTCTTATGGAAATAAGAACTATTTCTTTCAGGGATATGATTTGTGAAAGGGGCTCTCAAAATTCTGCACTTGGCTCAGTAACGTTCTTTAAGAGTTTTTTGGCTGAGCAGCAGTGTCCAGCAGTTTCTAGAGCTGATGTTTTGTCTCCAAAAGGAGGAGATTCAGGGTGTGCTGGAGGTTGGGAAGAGGGGCTCACCTGGGAGGGCTCAGATCCTGGGAGATGGGGAGCTGAACTGGGAGCAGGGCTTGGCACGGTGAGGAGCAGAGATGGGAGGAGAGGAGAAGGGTGGAGCTCTGGTGAGAGCACCAAACCCTCCTGGAACATTTTCCAAGGGTGTAGCAGTGCATCTCCCACAGCCAGGTAGATATTTTCTATATAAGGAAAAGAGTTTGTTTACCTCTGAATGTATAAGGAAGGAAAACTAGAATATTTCATGCCCTTCTTGCTGGGATTGGGTCAGTGCTTAGACAAAGGCACCTGTTGGTCTCTTTATCTGTTTTTTAGAAATGCTGCTAGTTTCTATGGGCAGTTTGCCAAAAGAACCCTCCTTGATCATCCTGTACTTAAGAATGAGCACAGAGGTGCTCAGGGCTCTTTAAGGTGTCTCAGCAAAATGTCAGAGGCTTCTCTGACACCTGTGCTCGGCTTTTTCTTTTGTTTCTGTATTGTTTGTTATTTTATCTTTTAGCAAAACCTTTTCTTTACAAAACACACTTAAAGAGCCACCTCACAAAATTATTTTAAGCAATTTCTCTGCGAGGGCTGGCCCTTTGTGGGGTTTATCACATCTGATCCCATGCCAGATTACGTCAGAAGGGATGATCTGTTCCATCTCTGCAAGTGGGTTCTTCATTTTCTGTGGTGGTTAATGTTTTGTGGTACAAAACCAGGGCTGGATTTTAAGTTCTGCCTCCGCTCTTTGCGCTCACACAAACACACCAAAAATATGAGTGGATATTTGTAGTACTAAGCTTAAAAGCATGAACCTCATCTCCCCTTCAGATTGTGAATTTAATGACAGTAAAACTCTGAAACTTCATATCAACATTTGTACACTTTGAAAGACAGCAATAGCTGATTTTTCTTTATTTTTTCCTCCCTCCTCAGGGTGAGTTTCACAGTAGAACAGAACAAATCAACCTAGTCAGACTCCTCGGTGTGTAGAGCATGATTTCTTCAGCCAGAGCTTGAGGAACCTGATCCACAGACACACAGAAAAAGAGCAAGAAAGATGCATCATAATTGAATCCATGTAAATTCTGTTTGCATCTCTTTTTTTTCTGTCTTTTTCTTTAAAATCTGAAGACAGAAGAGGGCTCTGCTGAAAGCTTTGCCTCTCACCAGATCTTTTTTAAGTTGACATGTGCCTCAAGCTGTGCACTACAGAACAGAAGCTCACAACCCTCAGAGTGCAATCTGGGCACTTTTGGGGGAGAGCTTTTAGGTGGTACCCACTGACCATTCTCACTTGCTCCTCAGTATGGAGGAAGAGGCTTTTGGAGAATTTCTTAGTAGTATCCTTCATTTTTTGTGGATTTCTTACTGTGGAGGGCTATGCCTTGTTATTTCCTCTATCTTTGATGTCTGCAACTGCTAAGTTTCAAAGTGAATAAATTTTAAAGTGAACCGGAGCATTGATCTACAAGTGTCTCACAGTGATGTCATGCTGTGACTAATATGTTAGGGTGTTGGTTTTGAATAAGAATAAAAATTAATTCCACCCAAAGCAGAATTTTAGATTCTAATAACCTTAGAAATTGAAGAATTGAAGTATATTAACAAGTATTGGCATCATGACAGTATTGGCACAGTAATTGCCCAACAAATGCAACTTATAAAATTGGCAGAAATAATGAAATCTTACTGATTTTTAATTTTTATTTTCTTCCCTTACAGCGCAATTTCTGTGAATTGTAAACTCTCAGAGAGCACCTTGGCCTTCATCAGTTCAGGGATGGTTTGGGTTTTCTTATTAACTAAATTGACTTCCCTGAAAATGTTGATTTCTTCTCTGAAGTCACAGCATCCCTCCTGTCACTGATGGTGCCCCTGTTGTGACTGACTGTTTCAGGTAAACATGCTCTTCAGCTGGAAAGAACTCAGTGCATTTTACTTTCCTCTTCCTAAGGAAAAATAAAAATCATAAGTGGTGGGAGAAGCTTGTTTCTCTAACAGTTTAACTTCTAATGATATGAATTCTGATATGCATTTTTAGCCCATGGTCTTTCCTCTATTTTAGAAGATTGTAGCACTTCATATCTGTAGGGGAAGGGAATACAGGTGACCTCACCCCAATAAGTAACAGCTGTGTTAATTACCTGATGCAGCCTTGTCCCTGATGAGTCACAGCTATATCAAATAAAGATAAGTGTGATTAAAGAGGGTGATGAGGATCATGACTAAGAAGGATCCTGGGGAGAGACAGAGTTACTGCTGTGTGATCAGTCTGGATATGCAGTCAGAGCCTGTTGTTGGAACCTGCAGTCACAGTCCAGCTGGGCAAAAACCTGCAGCTGGAGTCTCCAAACCAATCCCTGCAAGCAGAGTTCAGCAGGGAATAACCAGCAGGCAGAGGCTGAAAAGGAAGCCTCCAGCAGGAGCTGCTGCAGCCAGAGTCAGGGAATGGTTGGAGTCAGGATGGCTGAGCTGGAAAGAGGAATAAACCAGGGCTCTTTCCATGCTGTGATCCACAAGAAGTCTGTGTCTTGGCTCATTTCTACTCTCTAACAAGAGGGCTGCTGCAACACATATCCAGCCTGTGTGTTGAATGCAGAGTAAACACACGTGTGCAGAAATGAAGGAAATAAAGTAGGAAATAAAGTTGATTTTTCAATGCAATCCTGGAGAGTGGAGCTGCCTGTCTCTCTTCTCCTTCCACTAGAAAAGTACAGGTAACTGAGAATGATGGTTTTGGTACCAGTTTGACTTTCTCACTGACCACTCTATCAATTAGATTAGAAGTCTCACCCATATATAATACAATTTTTAATTGTGCTTACATTTTATTAAGGGGTTTGTGTACAGACAGAGACAGTTCTGTGACAGGCTGTTGCAGGACTTATCAAACCCATTCTGATAGTGAAAAAAAATGGACCATTCTTTGCTGGGATTGCAGCTGGAGCTGGAGGAACTCTACCAGAGTGTTGTGGAAAATGTCACTGCCATCATTCCCACGTATGGAGAAGGTAAAACTGGACCACTGAGTGATATTATGGTAAAGAAGATATAAAAACTTTGCTGCAGCTGAAATCCAGTTTTCAACCTTGAAAATAACTGCCTTGAAGCAAAATAATTGCATACATTTATGGCAGTCCAGAGTAATCCTTCAATCCCCTTTCCCCCTCATTATCCCACATTCCTTCTTTTGGGGATGTTATTTCAGACTGAACAACTGGGGAGTGAAAGCAATTGGGAGGGAGGGGAGCATTCACAAAGCAGATCATCCTCTAGTGACAAAATGTGTAACCTCAATGCAGTTTCTCAGTGTCATTCAAATCCCAAATGTCAGACATCTGACAGGGGCAAACTGCTGAAGGGGAGCTGTGGGTCTTTAGATCCATAGGATTTGCTTTCTGTGCCTCACTCTGCTGCTTCTGACACCTAACACAACAAGAAACCTTTGGCCTTTCTGCTGTTCCTGACTGAGAAGATATTTAATTTGCTCTGTTCTGATCTGAAGATGTAAGTCTCTGTTTGTCTATCAGTAATTATATGATAATGTGCTGGATGTCTCTGTAAGCATAGTTGGAGAGAAAGACAAATAGTATTTCCTGTGTTGCAACTGTAAAATAAAAAAGCAAAGTCAACTGGAAGTTTTCTCTGGTGGTCCAGCTGTTAAGGTGAGGAATTGTCAGAACTGGGCTAGTTCAGATACAGGTTTTTTTTCAGCAAATAGGTACAAGACCAACTTTCTCACTAATTTTTTAGTCCTGTTTCCCTTTGTTCAGATGGAATTCTCCCCTACTGGCTTGTTCTACAGCTAAAATTTACTGCAGCTTACCTAGTTACTGAAACAAAGGTCTCTCAGCTAGGATTTTACTCTGATTCTTATATTCCATGAATCTCAGCCACCCTCAAGTCAGGCCAGTTCCATCTGTGTGGCAGGAATGAGCCAGAAAAAGTTCACCAACAATTCAGTAAATCCTTGTCGCAAAGTGATCATCCTCCAAATCCTACTTGAATCCTTACAAACAGACTCCTCAAGCTTCAATTCAACCTTTGTTATAAATATTCCCACCGCATGGAACGAAACTCTTGCTTCAAAGCTGCGGGATGGGCTTGAAATGAAGTGGAGGAGGCGGTGAGAAGCCTCTGGGGTGGAAAGGCAGCAGAGGGAAGGCTGCAGATCCACGCTGAGATACCACAGTGACACTCTGAGGATGTCAGCGGTGCATACAAGCGCTTCTGCTGAGCTGAGCTCCCACAGGCAGCCCCAGGCGGGAGTTTGGAAACCCTGCAACAAAAATATTTGAGTATCTGAGTGTTAAACCGCAGCGCTGAGAAGGGAAATTTCTTGTCGTGCGGATATTCTGTGTGTGGCTTCTCTTCTCTGTAAGAGCAGAGGGAGAAGATTCACTCTCACAGCTTCAGAACCTAAATTATTTCAGTCGCCTGCATGGGTAAAATTAATCCACAAACACAAGATGATAGACCAAACCTAGTCTTATGATTCCAGTGAGTGTTTCTGTGAATTTAATGAACCTGAAATTGTTGAAATCGACAGGCTTGATTTGCTATAAGCTGTGTACACAGCTTGCTGTCAACTGAATGGTTTATACAGGTGTGAAAGTTCAATGTATTTGCTTGTCTTCTGGTGCCTCATAATAAATTGAACCACCTTGGCTCATGTAGCTCATAGTTTTCTCCAGGATTTATCTCATTGAAATGATTTTTGCAAGGCTTCAAAATGCAGTTAGAGATGGCAGGGTGGAGTAGGAGAATTCTTGATAGCAAAGTTGCTCAAAGTGCCCTAATAAGAGCCTAAAAATAATAGAATCCCAGAATGATTTGGGTTAGGAGGGACCCTAAAGGTCACCTCTTCCAACCCCCTGCCAAGGGCAGGGACACCTCCCCCTAGACCAGGTTGCTCCAAACCCTGTTCAACCTGGAAAAAAAAATGCAAGTTAAAGTCAGTGTTTATAGTTTAAAAAAAACAACAACAAAGGCCTAAACAAACAAAAAGCCATCCTTTGCCTCCACAGACTTCTAGCAGTTATTCTATATTGAAATTGGCCACCTTCTGTTATTTGAATCTCTGCTTAAATGTGAAACTTTGCAAACCTTTCTTTTAAGAGTAACTGAGTGGAAATTTGCAGGGGAAGTGGATACTCCACGTGTTCAAACTGGCTGAATAAAAATAAACATCTTCTCTCTATATTTTGATCCAGCAATTGGAAAACTCAGCAAATCAGCCACTAGCCCAGATGGAAAGAAGTTGCTGAAGACACTCTGCCAGCTAGTTCTGGATCCTGTCTTTAAGGAAAAACACTATTTTGTCTTGATTTGATTGTAAGAGGGTAAGCGTTGACTTTTTTTAGTTTAGCAGGTTAACCCTCAGGAAAGCCAACCTTCTTCTAAGGCCTGGGACACCTGGGGCTCTTCATCTGCACAAGACAAGGCTCCAGGGAGAGCTGCCAGCCCCTGCCAGGGCCTCCAGGGGCTCCAGGAGAGCTGCACAGGGACTGGGGACAAGGCCTGCAGGGACAGGACACAGGCAATGGCTTCCCAGTGCCAGAGGGCAGGGCCAGATCTTGGGATCTTGGGAAGGAATTGGTGGGTGTGAGGGTGGGCAGGCCCTGGCACAGGGTGCCCAGAGCAGCTGTGGCTGCCCCTGGATCCCTGGCAGTGTCCAAGGCCAGGCTGGACAGGGCTGGGAGCAGCCTGGGACAGTGGAAGGTGTCTCTGCCCATGGGAGGGGTGGCACTGGATGGACTGGAAGTTCCTTTCCCACCCAAACCATTCTCATTCTTTGATTCCAGGAGGCATTTTGTTCTAAAGTTATGAAAAGGTTAAATGGAAATAGCAAAATATAGGTGGGTAGTAAATTGTTCTTTATAAATTACCTTTCCTTTGGTGCAGTTATTATTTGGAGGTCATTTTTCTCCTTTCTTTCTGTCAGCAAACCTTTGGGATAGCCTAAAAAGAGCAGAAATAATTGGTTTGGTTTTTTAAATAAACTCTTTTTGAACTGTTTAAACATCACCTTCTGGCCTTTGAATAACTGGATTTCCTTAGGAAATTAAAATTTTCCACGAAAACTCTGGAAAATACATTCCATCCTAAAAGTATTTGTTTATCACTAAGCCCAGATTTTCACATACCAATTTGTCTTGACTATCTTAAAAGCAATCAGAAGATTTAAAACCTGCTTTAAAAATTAATTCCAGACCGCAGTGCTGGGTGGTGGGCAGGGAAAATACCATTAAAAAATGTCCTGGCCATCAGGGCTGAAGGATGTGAGTGCAAGGACAAGAGAGCAAAACAGACAATTTTTCCACCTGTATGACTTGTGAGACCTATCCTGGCAAAGCAGGGGAGTTTTGCAGCTGCAGTGATGTTTCTAAGCCAGATTGATGGGTTTTTTTAGGTACAGTACTTATCAGACTGGTTGTCAGCCTGTTGTCCTGTACATGTTCAGTTCAGAACATCTCCAGTTCGGATAATTTACTCCTTTTTTTCCTGGCAGCAAGCTCCTCCAGGCTTTGGTGCCAGCAGAGGGTGCCAGAAAGACGTGGCAGCTCCTGCACACTCAGGCTTTTCAGGTTGGCTTTCCATCACTTTAAGTAAAGATTTTTTTCCCTTTGCAGCAAACCCGAGAGGAAGAATTGGTCACCAGCAGCAGCAGGGTAGGAAATTTGGTACAAATTTTAAGCTTTAAAAGGAGGACACTGTGCCAGCCCAGGGAGCTTCCATGACAGGACACCCCCTTGCCAATCCTAAGGCTTTAAAGTTATGTAATCTTTTTTTTTTCTTCTCTTTTTTCTTTTTTTTTTTTTTTCTGCCCGTGAAACTTCACAGTGTGGAACAGAGACCTTCCTCTGCTACTGTGCTTTGTTTGTGTGCCCCATTTCACCCCTCCCTGCTGGAAAATGCACTTCAGAAGTATCCTGTGACATCAGGAGGTTTCATGGGGCACATTTGGAACTCCTCACATGGGAAAAACTCCCGTGTGAGGCAGTTTTAAATGCCATGCTTTATTTTGGAGGTGGCTCCTTTCAAAGCATCAGTGTGGTACCTACTCAAGCAATCAGTGATGAAATGAGAGATGGTCAAATTTTACAGCCTAAGCTGGCAATCTCACTTCTTAAAATAATCATTTCCACATTTGTGTCAGCTGGGTTTGAGTGTTTAGGAGGTCTTTTTCCAGGTTTAATTTTTAGCCCTCTGTGTCTGCCCTGCTGCACTGCTGCCTTTCCCACACTGGAGTGGCTGAGTGTGTTCAGGGCTTTGTCCATGTTCCCCTTCTGGAACCTTCTCTGCAATAATTGCTTTGATAATAATAGGGCCACCCTGCACAGGTTCATGGTGAAGGACAGGCTGCCACTGAACATATTGTTTTGTGTCCTGTTCCTTTCCTCACAGGTGCAGGCACTCCATTTCTCACCTTGGCTGCTTCTGAGCACTGAATTAACACTTTTTGGGTGCTTATAATAGCCCAAGGAGCTCAAGCTGACCAGGTCAGTTCCTGTGACATGTGAAACACCTTTTCCTCTGTGTCCCACTCTGTCTATGTGAATTGAATTTTGCCTTTTTATTGCCAATTAACTTGGTCACGTGAGATCTTTCTGCAAGTGGGAGTTGGCCTCACTTTTACCTGCTTTAAAGAATTAATTGGAAAGCAGCAGTTTCCTAGCTACCATTAGGTTGTTCCAGGGTTTTTCTATGCAGAAACTCACAATAAGTTCTATTTTTTCCTGTATCTGGCTCATCCCTTTTTAAATTTTTTTTTCCCCTTCCCACTAGGTTTTACTGCCAATTTGAGATCCAACACTGGCAGCAAGGTTTTTCCAGTGAATCTTTGATCATTGGCAGATTCTGCTTGGTGATCCTTGGTAAGTTGTGCCTGAAAGAGCAAAGGCAAAAGCTTCAAGGAGTTTGTTTCACCTCTGGATAACTTCCTAGGTAAGTTGTAATCACTTCTGTTTCATGGTTTGTAATGCACTGCCCAGTTTTGTCCTGACGGTCCCCTCTTAAAACCAGGAAGGAAATGGAAATTTTTTTAGGGCGTCACATTGAATACACACAGAGTGTTAACCAAGTGGTGTGATGACCATCTAAAAAATAGATTTTTTAAAAATAGATGATCATCTATTTTAAAAAAATTAAAATTACATCCTAACTTGGCTTACATGGTTGTTGTTGCCTGTATGTTGTCTGTGACCACTCCTGCCTGTGTCAAAAACCCACTTTTAAAAAAATCCACCTAGGACTAATGGTGTTCTTTACAGTCTGCCTAGAGCATAATTGTTTTTAACCTAGAAAGTGCCTCCCTTCATTGTTGCTCTGGCAGAAATTCTTGCTGAACGTTCAAGTTTTGTCCTCCTAGACAGAAGATATGTTCTTTGATTTCCTAACAGGAATCCTCTCTGCTCTGCTCTGGGAGATGGATGGCAAAAGGCTCTCAGTTCAGAATCACAGACACAATTAGATTGGAAAGGCCCTCTGAGGTCATTGAGTCCAACCTGTGACCCCAACACCAATCTGTCACCCAGACCATGGCACTGAAGGTCACATCCAGTCTTTTGTGATTTTCTTAAACGCCTCCAGGGATGGTGACATCATCACCTCCCCGGGAAGCCCATCCCAATGCCCAATCACCCTCTGAAGAATTTCTTCCTGATGTCCAATCTAAACCTCCCCTAGCACAGTTTAGGACTGTGTCCTCACCCTGTCCCTGTTCCCTGGCAGCAGAGCCCCCCCCCCGGCTGTCCCCTCCTGTCAGGGAGTTGTGCAGAGCCACAAGGTCCCCCCTGAGCCTCCTTTTCTCTAGGCTGAGTCCCTTTCCCAGCTCCCTCAGCTGATCTTTACAGGACTTGTGTTCCACACTCTTCACCAGCCTCATTGCCCTTC
>VWYP01034032.1:10364-38457 GCA_013400435.1 Pycnonotus jocosus | reverse complement strand
TTTTTTTTTTTTTTTTTAAATTTTACATCTCCATGTATTTCTGGCCTCTGCGACATCCTGTGTCTAATAATTCTACAATATAATTATATGCTGGGTGAAAAAGTACTTCCTTTTGTTTGTTTCAAACCATGCCACCTTATTTCATTTGGTAGCTCCTAGTTCTTGTAGAACTAGAAATTTATGAACAGGTTTTTTTCCTGTTCATCTGCTTTTCACCACTCTTGAAGGTTTTGGGCCTATTTTCATAAGTGGCAGCATTTTTTCTCCAAGTCATGGAGTTCTAGTTTTTTTAGCTTCTCTTCAAACTAAACCTCTTCTATTCTCTGATAATTCTTGCTGCCTTTCTCTGTGGTTTTCTAGTCCCAGCTCTGAGTCTTTTTCCTAGTTCGTCGCTTTAGCAACATCTTTTGTTCTTTGTGTACTTCTGCTTTGTGAAATAAAAGTACTGTTCTGTTATGAAAATTAAAGTTGAGTGGATGATAAAGTTTAGTACTAAGCTCTGGTGAGGAATAATCCCACTAGACAAGGATCAGATTGGGATTTATACTTCAGATGCAGGCCACCCTCTGCCATAATTAATTGGTTTTTTCTGATTAGCTATAACTGTCTTCCATCATCTCTTCAAATAGGTATAAAAACCAGAATTAATACAAAATTTTTCATAATGTGCTGATTTAAATAATGCCAGGATTTAAAATACTCTCTTCATGGTACTAAGAGTTCATTGTTTTGGAAGATGTGACTTTTGAATATTTCAGCTGACCTTTTTAAACTGCCAAAGCCCAACGTTTTCTGAAAATACTGGGAAATTTCTGGTATTACTGTTTTTTGGAAGAGAAATTGGAAACTGCACTGGTTGGATTTTATTTTCTGCCTTGAAGTCTTTGTAGAAAACTACATAAGAAATTCACATACTTAGAAAAGAGAGAAGAAAAGGAATCTTCCCTGCCCCTTCTATGACAGAGACCATCCTGCCAACAATTGGTGTCAGCCAGAGCTTTGCAGCCACCTGAACTGGGGGGTGCTTGCTGGTTGTGACCACTTTTTGTTCAGATGATTGAAGTGAGCATCCCCAGATGAGCCTGGCCTCAAGAGCCATGCTATTTGACTAATTGAGTGAAAAGTGAAGAATGTGTCTTGTTTCTGCCACCCCATATCCTTAAGGCTGTTCAAAAGGCCTCAGAAATATGCAGACGGTGTCTTGTGTGTCTCTGGTGAGACAAACAGATGACATGATTGTGTGATTAATCCAGCCCAAGTGCTTCAGGATACCCAGTGTCCCAGCACTGCTCTCCAGGGACAGGTCCTGCTCTCCACTGGTGGGAGTTGAGCATTTTATGATAGCCACTGAATGTTGTTCAGTGTACAAATACTGCATAAAATCTGAGCACTGGGCAGCTCTATAGAGCATACCTCGTGCTGTGAACTCTTTGTGATGGCCATGGTAGAAAAAAAAAGATGTTAGAGGGCTGGAGATGGTTAGCTTTGATACAACTGGAACAGGCTGAGTGCCTTGAAAGCTGATTTGTTTCTTTTTCACAATCCATCTCAGTCACATAACATACATCATCTCTTCGTTCAACCCTTGCCTCACTTTGGATTGTAAGAGTAGGAGATAATTTGATTATCAAGATCAAATGATGATGTTTTAGAGGAGGAGCCATCTGGAGTTTCTGAGTGAGCAGCTGGCAGCCTGGGCTGCACAGTTAATGATCTGACTATGTGCCTTGCAACTATTTTTTTTCCTGTGCAAAACCTTTTAAGAGTCTTTAGAGATCAATCTATCCCACTGCCTCCAAGTAAGATGCTATCTGCAAAATTGCAGACAAGTGTTCCCTTTTAGAAGTGCTTTCCACAACACCCTCTTTTTCTTTTCTATTAGTAAAGTATTTCTTTGTTAAGACTCATAATGAATCCTTAATTTGCTGTAGTTTGGTACTTGGCTTTGCTTGACCTAGTAGTAGCTGGTTTGCATTTTGTCCTGCATTATTACAGCTGTACTGCCTGAAGTGATTTCCAAACGTCATGTGGTCAGTTTTAATGGAAATACATTTTTTCCTTGAAAATCTTAAGATGTTGTTTGAAAACAGCCATGGTAAAGACAGTGCAGTAAAACTCTTGTCTCCATATGGCCCAAGGTTTTTGGATGCATTTAATCTTTTTTTGGTCTTTGCCAAGTAATGTTAACTGAGTGGAAAGTTATAACTAACTTAGAATTATCTATCCTTGCCAGAGCAGCAGTGGGTAAGAAATTTAACTAGGTATGGAGCTTCTGGTCAGTGAGGCAGCTCTGATTTCAGGCTTTTTAATCATCTCCAAGTCAAGCACTTCTTTTTAGGCCTGCCAGACATTTCCAAGCTCCCAAAAAGCCACATCAGACAGTGCCATGTGGTTCTGATGTGGGAGACCAGGAGAGAGTCCCAGCAGCATCAGGGAGTCCGAGGTTTGCCTGGAAAGATTGAAAGGCATTGGAGGCAATTCCCTAAAAGCAAATCGAGCCAAGAGCAGAGTGGGTGGTACCCTGCCAGCCTCTCTTGACTGATGCTCTGGGTAGCCCAGACTACAGCTCTAGGCACAGCCAGGCAGGCAGGAGAGCACAGCCAACATTCTTGGGTCTGTGGCTCCACCAGATGGATGGTCCTGAGGCCAGGCCACTGCTTTTTCTGAAGAAGCTTTTGAAAGCTGGGGAGGGTTGATGTCACTTTAAAACAGAACTGTATCTGGAAGAAGCCGAATCCCCCATGAGAAGGAGGGGCTTCTCTAGCATTCATTCTTTTCCCCCTCTGAGCTCTTCAGCTCCTATGAACTCTGATCTCAGCTTCTCCACTTGTGCTCTTACCTGCCAACTCTCTTAATTCAGATTTCACTCTTTTGCCAGCAGCCAGGTATCTCACCCTCTGTGCCTCCCACACTGTGCTGAGCTGAACTAAGTGGAGGAAGGCAGGGGATGCAAAAAGATGGTGTAGGACCAGTGACTTCTGCCCCATGTACCTGTTGGTACAGCCAATTCTTCTGAACTTGCTTTGTATTAGTTATGAACCCCTTTTCTCCAGTTCTATTGCAGAATGGAAACACCAAGAGAAAAACAGGATTTGGGAACAGATGGCTGGGAGAGGAAAATAAAAAAGATGGATCAGCTGCACATGGCACAGCTGTGCATTGCTGTGCAGCTTCTCTGTTGGCTCCTTGGACATGGCCAGGTTTTTACATTGTCTCAGAATCTCTGTAAAGGGATGGATGTCTGAGTACTTGCCAGATAAAAGATTTGGCTTGGGGTATGTGTCAAGACTCAGAAAGGAATGAATTTTGATTAAATGGTAATTCTGTGGCCAATCTGTGCCCCAAACTATTTAGGAATAAAGATGGATGGTTTAATTTTTGAAGTGACACAAAATGCTTAACAGTCCAGTAAAGAGTTCTGAAATATGTATAATGTTTAATAATATTCATCACTTCTGCTTTAGGAAAACTCACATGCTCCCACAATTAAATTGTTAGTGAAGTATTAATAAGAAAATGACATTCTCATATCATACAGACATGTAATTCCCCAGAAACGTTTAAAAATTTACAGTTTTAAAAGATATTTGTTAAAGTTGCCACGATTGCTTTTTACCATTTTTGTCTTTTGCTCTGCTTAAGGAAAACTGAAATTGGATTGTGGTGAGGAATCAATGGTGATCTTCAGTGACTTCAGCTCCAGAGGACTTTGCTGGCCTGGCAAGGTGTCCCGGTGCTTGGGGACACAGGGAGCCCCCCTAGGAAGCACATGAGCCTGGCAGCTGGGTGGGTAGATCAGAAGGGCTCCTCAACAAAATGGTTTTGAGGTGCTGTCAGTTAAAGCCAGTTGCAGTAGCAGTGAGCTGCCTTTCTGAAGATTTGGGGGATGCATTTAGCCTAGCTAGAAGGAAAGGGTGCTGAGATTTCAGTTGTGCTGTTTTCCTGTGCATGTCTGAGGACCTCTGGCAGTGCTTGGATGCTGTATGGCAATTTCCACATTGTGGTTCTTGCCCAGCAAATGGCTTGGCCTCAATGAGTGGAAAGAAGGAGTTCAGGATGGGTTCAGTGCTCCCTGTGTGGGGAGCTCCAGTGTTTCTCGTGGATTGCTTTGCCTCTTGCTCCTCCTGCCCTTGTGTTTCACTGAGTCTGACAAGATGAACAGCAAAATACAAATGAAGTAGCAGAGATTGCTCCTTTCCCTTCCCTCAACTGTGGCTCCCATTGGTTTTTCTTGGAGTGGCAGAGGATTTAAAGACATCAAGCCTTGTGAAAATGGGTATGGCACCCTGTGTTGATGGGACCACTGACCTGCTGTATCCTTCATCAGAGTGCAAAGACAAAGTTGTGGCAGAAAAATCTGCCATTGTTCTGTTCAGGATTGAAAATCACTTCTCAGGGAAAAAAAAAAAGAGTAAAGAGTTTGCAGCAGCAGAGATTAATGCTTACTGACAAGTGCTCGGTTTTCTGTTACACTTCAGGGAATGACATGGATTATTCTGCTCTTGAATTTTGTATGGCAGGAATTTCCCTTGGTACCTAGGATGCTTCCAGGGAAAAGGAAAATCTGAGTTGAAAAAGTGCAAGTGGAGATATAGTGCTTCACTCAGCCTGCCTTCTCTAAGTGCTTTGTCCTCATTACACATTACCACCCTTGATTCCCAGATAGGATAAATGTTTCCTGGGGAGAGAGCCAGTTTGTATTGCTGAAAAGCAACTGACAGTGCTGAATAAGCAAATACATCAAAAGCTGGTGTTTAAACTTAATTTGAGCCTCTCAGGGAAAAAACAAGTTGTACCTTGCTATCTGTAATATCCCTATGCAATATTCCTGTGAATGTGCCTTGCAATATCCCTGTGATTGTGCCTTGCAATCTGCAACATCCCTGTGCAATCTGCACAGGGGTAATTGTCTTGTAGACAGTGTGGGAATGAGCACGGTAATGATGATGGATGCAGAATCTGCAAACCACCATGAGGATGGAAGCTCTGGCCCTGGAGAGAACAACTCTTCATCCTCTGCCCACCAGGTGAAGGTAGTTTTGCTCTGGTTTTTGCTTGCCTGGCTATCACCAGGCCAGGAAGGTGTTGGACCATGGATCTGCTGGAGTTCAAATGTGGGAAAGCACTCGGCCGTGCTCTGGGGGCTGAACCTGCTGTGACCTCCCCATTCTGGGTAGAGACAGGTACCCCCCTTCCCTCTCCTGGAGCAGATCGTGTGCAAGCATTCCTGCCTTGTCTGAGTGTGTGGATTGTGCCTGGGATTGGAAAGGAAGCCTGGCCTTGGTGGAACTCCCCCCTTTGGCATGGCCTGATGGTAAAGGGGCAGCACAGGGAGAAAGCAGGTCTGGAAAGCTGATGAAGGCAAGCGCTCCCCAGCATCCCAGGTACTTGTAATACCCAGCTGAGTCTATTGTGAAGGGTTTTCCTTGGAGCTATGTGTCCCTTTCCACCTTTTTTCCTCTACTCACTGCACCTCTGCTTAACAATTCATCTGAGGTGGGAAATGAAAAGTCTCAACTTGGAAGGGCTCTGCTCACCATGACATTTTTCCTGGGGGCTTGGCTCGGTCTGTTCTGGGTTTGATTGCCAGGACACCTGGATTTGCCCTGCTGTCTATGCTCACTGTCCCCTTGGAGTTGGGGCAGGAGTGGGGGTGGCAGAACTGCTGCCTGGGGGAGAAATTACTGAAGCCAGTGGGCTACAGCTGGCATGGGGACAGTGGGGACACAGCAGCACTGGGTGGGCAGTGATCCATCTGGGGGGGAGTTAGCTTGTGCAGAGGAGTGTTTGTACAGGGCCATGATTTAGGACTGGGGGACTTGCAGGGCTCTGGATGATGCCTGTGTCCTCCTCTGTGTCCCCAGCTGAGGCAGCTGATCTAAGCAGGAGGAGCTGGTGCAAAGCACAGTTTCCTTCCAGAGCTGCTGCAGTTCCTGGATGGCTCCTCAGTGTTATTTGCTTTTGCCACTAGATGGTGAAGTAAGGAATAAGGGAAAACACAGGAAGCCTGGCTGTGTTCCCCAGCGGCCTCCCTCCCTGTGAAACCGCACTGACGTGCTCTGCTTTCTGGGAACCCAGCAATTTCAGGCAATTACTCCCTGGACATTTTATACAGCTCAGCCTTCCAGAACTGCTGCTGCCACCCTGACTCTTTGATCTTTTTAACTCCAGTGCTACCACCCTGCATTGATGTAGATGTGGCAAGCTGTGTTAGACAGAGATGGCAAACCTGCCTGATGCAGGGATGTACAGAAAGCTGTCTTTGGTCTGGTTTTTGAAGAGGTTGTGTGATCTGCTTCCCCTTCCCCATGAGGACCTGAACCTGCTGTGAGACCCACTCCTTGGCAGGTGGGAATTGCAATCACTGTGTGGCTACTCTCTGTTGTGCCATCTCTTTTCAGAGCTGTTTGCTTCACTGGAAGCTTTGCTGTGGCTGTGCTGGAGGAGTTTGCTGGGGATGGGTGATGGACTGGAGAGTTACAGCTCCCCTGGGGCACTCCTGTCTTCACAAGAGGCATTGAATGAATGCTGATGACGACAGCCCCTGCCCCAGAGGTAGCACAGGAGATGGTGGAGAACGGGCAGGGAAAGGGCAGGTGCACACCTTTGGGCACTAGGGAGTGAAACTTGAAGGGATGAGTTACTCCTCAGCTGAGTAACTGAATGCCAGCATCTCCCAGCTGGGAAATTAAATGCTTTAAAGGGACATGGTCTCAATTTTGTCCTAAACATAGGCTGACTCTGCTCAGGATTCTGCTTGTTGAGCTGCAGAAACCTTATTGCTTTCATTTAGGGAAGGTTATAAGGTCTCCAACTTTCCTGCTCGCTGAATACTGGCCTGGGTGCCACTCTGCATGCCATCTAGTCAGGTCATCTAGTCCAATCCAACTCCCCTGCAACGAGCAGAGACATCTTCAGCTAGATCAGGTTGCTCAGTGCCCCATCCAACCTGACCATGAGCACTTTTAGGCATGGGGCCTCTACCCCATACCTGTGAGGGTGAGCTGTTGCAGTGCAGGCTTGGAGAGCCATTCCCTTTGTGATACTGACCTGCTTGCCCTGGTTCCAGGAGTGTGGCCGTGCTTCTGGCTTGGCTACTTCTTGCTGGGCATTGCTGCTGAGGGGAGTCTTTGCACAGGAGCAGATCAGGGAGTGCCCACAGGAGCAAGGCTATGTGTGGGCAACCTCCAGGCAGGAGTGGGGCCAGAGGTTGGGGGAGTATCACCTATCCTAGGTCTGGCCAGGGCCGGATTTAGCTGTGTTTTCACTGTGTTTTGGCTATGTGGTCCTTAGGTATGGAAAAGCCCACTGTAGTCTGGTACAGGGTTTTATGTGAGGCAGTGAGTCAGTCCCCTGAGTGAGACAGTGAGCAGTATGGAAGATCCCTGTAGTATATTAGGAATGCTCCATAGACGGTTTGGTTTATTTTTTACTATGTTTCCACTGTTCTTGGCTAATTTCATTGGGATCTATCTTGTGAGCTGGCAGGCTGGGGAGCCTGGGGAGGGGAATGGAGCTGCTCCCCAGCACTGAGGGATGGCCCCCTGGTGTTTAGTTCTGGCCATGTTGCAGGATGCAGCGAGGAAAGAGAAGTCCCCAACAGGGAACTGAATAAAGAAAACAACACTTCGTAAAACACACTCACCTTGTGCTTGGCACAAGGTGTATGTGTATTTGTGGGTGCTGCAGAGAGAAAATGCACATTTCACTCTCCCATCTCCCACAGGCATTGAAGTGCCTGAGGGCACAAGTCAGTGACATGCAGCCAGCCAAGGGTTTCTTGTGTATCGCTCCTCCTGCAGTGCTGAAACGAGCCTTTTATGTTCCAGAGGCCACCATGACCCCGGCCAGAAGCAAGAGGGAAAATACTGAACAAACCTTGCATGAGCACAATCCCCATGCCAGCCTCACCCCTGACTCTGCCATGCTATAATCTGTAGCATGGAAATGTTTCTCTTGGCTGTTGGTTTAGGGCTGTGCAATCAAATCTGGTAGTTAAAATCCTGCTGAACAGGGCAGGCAACTTGAACAGCAGAGGAAAGGCAAGAGAGCTTTCAAGTTGTTTGCAAAAAAAGCACCTGAGAAGCAGGTGGTCACACAGCATCCATCCTGTGCTGTTTTGAGCCAGGTGTCTGCAGATGGGGGGAGTGAAGAACTGCCACTGTAGGTAATATTCAGTGTGTCTCCTTTCCTTCCCCTCTGAACATTTGATACCATGGCAGCCTCCCTGCTCACAAGGGGATTAGGTGCTAGCACAGACCACTGCTGCAGCTATCCATTTCCTACTGATTTATTCAAATAACTTGGGAAAGTACATCCAGCAGCTGAGTTCAGAAAAACTCTGTTGAAAAACATGCCTGGCTCTGCAGGAGCTATTGCTGTGAGATCTGTGAAAAGAGCAAAGCCCAAACTCTCACATGCAGCAGGGGTGGGGAATGGAAGGGCTGTGGGTCTGAATGTGTGTAGGAGAAGTGGCTGGGGTCTCAAAGCAGCTGGAGGGGTGGCCACATTTGAATTCAATTTAGAAATAGAAGGAAAATAGGAATAACAACATTAGAAACATCTGCCTGGAAATAGATGGTGTGCTTGCTATATTACTTTGCGGTGGCAGCATCATAAACCCAGCAAAGCCAGGTTTGCCTGCAGAGTTTGTCTGTGCCTCTTCCCGGATAGCTCCTACGATATTTCTCCTCCTGGGGTTAACATGATAAAAGGGAAAACCATTTTTTTGTGTGACTTGGATGCATCTCTGCTGGCTTGTCCTGGACCTGCAGGAAAACTGACTAAGTTGAAGCTGCTGTGAAGGGCTACTCAGTCATTAGTCCACAGAGTGTCACAGCCATGGGATTTCAGTGCCTTACTCCCAAGGGTAACTGAACAGTTAGTAAGGCAAATCCTCCTGAAAGACAGCCTGCTTTGATGCATTCAGATAAGCCCAGCAGCATGATCAAAATACACAGCAACAACAAGGGCTTCCTGCCATGGATATGCAAATATTGAGATCAGTGCAAATCACAGACCTCAAACAAAGGAAACTGTGACTGCTGTTTACCTCCGGGTACACAGCACCCATAGCTTCCCTCTTTTATGCTTGTGTCAAGTTACTCTGGAAAGCTTCTGTTGAGCAATAATTTCTGCACCTTTTCCAGTGGTTGCCCCTTTCATGTGGTTCTCTCAGGAGCCTGTGCTGCCATGCCTCGATATAGTCTTAGGTTTGTCCAGTTTCTTTAGGCCTGGCCAGACTGTCTAAAAAGCAAGCCCTTGGTCCTTCATCAGTATTTTTAAAATTCTCCCCTGCCAGAATCTCACTGCTTTTCTGGAAATAAACAATTCCCGGGGCTGCTTGCTCAAAACACACATTTTACAGCCTTATTACCATAGTGATTCTTTCCAGAGATTCTCTCTCCGTGTGTGGTTTGCTTCGTGCTGCAAACAACTCCGAGATTGCACAAACATTTCTCAGCTTCCTTCTCCCCAAGAGGCAACAGGGGAGAGTGGTCCCGGTTCCCCATGATGGAGACGACGCTGGAAGCGATGCTGGAGCCCAGGAGTGGAAGAGGTGTACAAACATGGAGGCAGCATGCCTAATTAATGACCTGAAAGCAGCCATAAAGGTCAGTTTGTTTGCGGGGGCCGCGCTCGAGGCTTGCGTGCTGAATGTGAGCCTGGCCCTCGGAAAGGGCACTGCTGCCCTCCCGGGATGGCAGCTGGCACAGGAGAGCCATCACAGGAGGCCTGACAGCCTTCAGCCTCGACAGCCTTCAGCCTCGCTCATTAGTGTGCCCCCAGGCCAGCCCCCCTTGTCTGGCGAGCCCCATTCCTCGTGGGGTTCTGCTGAGAAACCAGGCTGCTTTCTGGGGAAAGGGCAGGCTCCTGCAGGTCCTTGGTGTGGGATGCTGCAGAGAACAGGCTGTTTTCTGGGCTGTCTTGTCAGGCACTTGTTGACTGAGTTTGATCTGCAGAGTCTGATTACTCATATTAACGCTGTCAGCAGCACGCATGCAAAAAATTGAGCGTCTGGATGCAAACACCGGGGAATTGATATAAAAATGTTCTTTTCTAGCTGTTTTTTGTCCCTGCGAAATTTTTCTCTACAGTCTTCCAGGGGCTAAAAATTCCAGTTTCTTGCCTAATCTCAGGACTCTGGGAGTTAAGGCTTTATGAATATTACAAATTATCAAGCATGGTATATATAGACTTGTAAAGATGACTGTCCTGTAGGACAAGGTGTGCCACGGGTTGTCATGTGAGATCTTCAGGGTACTTGTCAGCCCTTGCAATTTCTGACCAGCCTTCATCTCAACAATTGGGCAGAGCCATGAGATAACCTGCAGAGAAAATCAAGGGGAGACCTAGCATTACTGAGTCACTTTGCAGACAGCACTGAGCACTTCTGGTGTCAATAAAATCACAGAGATGTCACACGCACAACAATGATGGCAATGAGAGGAAAGTGCCTTTGATGAGGCAGGTTTTCTCCCTCTCAGAGATGAACACAATGCCATCCCAGCTGTTCCCCACTTGCAGAGAGCTCTCTTTCTAGTGGTGTTTCTGGGACAAACCCTTTTCTTCAGGCCTTTGGCCTCGTGTTCCCCTCGAGCTCTTTGTCCCAGCAAACTTAACTGATCAAAACTGCTTTTGCCATGCAGTGGATTGGGAGCAACTTGTTGGCTGTGTTTAGCTTCAGGCAGACGGAGGGTGTCCAGCTACAAAAAGAAACAGAAAATCAAGGCAGGTGGTCATGCTTTGTCATTTAAATCGGCAATCTGTCTGTGTTGGGGAATGCAGAGAGCATGGGGGGAAGGCAGGGAGTTTCCAAAAAGGCACCATTCCAGGTCTGAGCAAAGCATCTCAGACAGTCCCTGGTGGCCTTAGTGAAGGTGAGCTGTTAGAACTGGGATCAAACAGAAGGGGTTGATGGTGCAGGCAGGGCACAGCCTGCACCCTTCCCTGTCTGAGTCCTTCCACCCAAGCAGTGACCAAGGAGGCTTCTGCCATGAGTGATGAAGACTCCTTATCTGAGGAAGACCCTCTGCCAGGCGCAGCAAGGTATCCTGCAGAGCACAGCAATCCCCTGCAAAGAGCAGAAGGCAGGAGGTGTTCGCAAAGTCCAGCATCTCCTTGACCTCTCACCTCGCCTTGCCGTAGACTTAGGTGACTTAGTCCTCTCACCCTTGCAGTGAAATTTGTGTTTATACATGACATTTACTCTCAGAGAGAGATCTTTTCTGTGGGAATGTCAGTCATCTTGGGTTCAATTTACAGGTTTTAAGTTACTCTCTGTATTTTGCCCTTTTCCCAGACACATCATTGCAGTGGGTCCTGCACTCACTCAGGCAATAGGATCGATCCCCCCATATTTTCCCTCACTAAGCCCTGTGCCAGCCCCAGAGGCTGTGCTTTCTGGCTCCCAGACCCTGTCTCTCCTATTCCTGTTCCCTCTCTTAGGCGTCACTGCTCCTGGGCCTGGGTTATAACACGGTGTGTGGCACAGGGACAAAGATGACAGGCCTTCTTCCCTGAAGGCTTTCCTCTTGCAGAGGAAATCGGTTCACTGGCCCGAGCATTCAGCACAGCAACTGAGAGCAGCCTGAATCTGGAGCACCAAGTGAGCATCACTAGAACCATCTGAAAACGAGGGAAAAGAGGCCGCAAGCAAGAGGATCGGGGCAGGAGGACATGTACTCTGCAGGTGAGTGAGTGATTGTACGTGCTGAGCTGGCAGCGTTGGGGCTGGGTGAGATACCTGGAGTCACTATTGTTCCTTTCCTGTTACAGAGCTCCTACACTGCTGCTGCAGCCATGGAGGTGGGTAATGCCAGCCCCGGAGCTGTCGGGGAGCCCCTGGGGACGCTTTCCAGGTGTGGGGCACCCTGCAGGGCAGCTGCCTGCCCAGGCTTGGGCTGCCAAGAGAGTGCGCTGAGCCTGTGCTGTGCGTGGGGCCTCAGCGGGTGCCCGTGCAGCGAGGCTGAGCCGGGCTGGGGTCGGTGCGGCGGTGCGGGGCTGCTCCATCCCCGGCTGCTCTGCCAGCCCGTCCTGCCCTCGGCCGTCGGGGGTCGCTGTACCAGGGGGATGCTGCACCGCGGGGATACTGTACTGAGGGGTTGCTGTACCGGGGGTCGCCGCTCGGCTCGGCGGGTGCAGTGAGGCGCCGTGGCCACCAGGTGCCACTGCCCCCCCGCGCTGCCCGGGGCCGCCGCCCGCCCCGCCGGCAGCGCCCGCTCTGCGGGGACGCTCCGTGCGCAGGGTCCCTCCATCCCCGCGGGATCCTCCGCCCTCGGGGCCGGTAGCTCAGCCCTCCCTGGCTGCTGACACGCGGGGCCGTGGGTAAAGCGCTGCCCTCGGGGCTCCCAGCAAGCACGGCCGCACAGCCGGAGTGGAGCCCGTCCGTTCCCCGGCGCACAGGGAATGGGGCGGCAGCTTTCACTGTCTCGCGGCCCGGCTCCATGCACCCCCGGCCAGCCCGCGGAGGCCGCGCAGCGGTAGCACGGTTGTCGCCTCCAGCCGTCTCCCGCACGCCCATGCCCGGGGACAGTGGGGCCCGCTCCGCGGGGCCGCTCCTCTCTCCGGGCGGGGCGGAGAGCCAGGCTGGGCGAGACCGTGGGATGGGGACAGCGTGACAGCGGGTGCGGTGTGTGCGCGGAGGTGCCGGGGAGCGAGCGGGTGTGCAAATGCAGGCGGTGCGAGCGGTTGCGGTGCGTGCGCGGAGCGGGCGTGAGAGCTGAGCGAGGGGCGTGCGGGGGACGCGCGTGTCCGTGCAGGGCTGTGCGAGCCGGGCTCTGTGCATGTCCATGTGTGTCTGCTGTCCATGTGTGTCTCTCTCTGTGTCTGTGTGTGCGTGTGCGCGCACCGGGGGCAGCTCCCCACGTGGGGCTGACGCGGCAACCCCGGCCCGATCCGGGGCTATAAAGCTGCTCGGCGGCGAGCGAGGCAGAGCAGCCGCGGCCGGCTGCAGCTCCAGCCTCGGCTCCNCGCTCCGCCCCGGCCGGCGGCACAGTAGGACGCGGAGCAGCCCCGCGGAGCCGGGCGCGGCGCGGGTGGAGCCGGGGCGAAGGGCGGGGGTGTACGCGCAGCCGGGGTTGATGTTTAACCTGGAGCGCCCGTTCACGGAGAGGGGCCACTTCTTCTCCTCCATGGAGTACCAGCGGCAGCTGGAGGAGGAGGAGGGCTACCCCCCTCCCGGCACTAATGGGACTTTCAACGACAGCGAGACCGGGCCGGGCTGGGGCACGCCGTACCCTCTGCACACCACCATCACTCTCATCAGCCTGGCTGGCTTGCTCATGCTCTTCACCGTCTTTGGCAACGTCCTGGTCATCATCGCTGTCTTCACCAGCCGGGCGCTCAAAGCCCCCCAGAACCTCTTCCTCGTCTCCTTAGCCTCAGCCGACATCCTGGTAGCCACGCTGGTCATCCCCTTCTCGCTGGCAAACGAGGTGATGGGGTACTGGTACTTCGGTAAAGTCTGGTGTGAGATCTACCTGGCCTTGGATGTGCTGTTCTGCACCTCCTCCATTGTGCACCTCTGTGCCATCAGCCTGGACCGGTACTGGTCCATCACACAAGCCATCGAGTACAACCTCAAGCGTACCCCGCGGCGCATCAAATGCATCATCTTCATCGTCTGGGTCATCTCGGCTGTCATCTCCTTCCCACCACTCATCTCCATCGAGAAGAAGAGTGGGCAGCAGGCTGACCAGGGGGTGGCAGTGTGCAAGATCAACGATGAGAAGTGGTACATCATCTCTTCCAGCATCGGCTCCTTCTTTGCCCCCTGCCTCATCATGATCCTGGTCTACATGCGCATCTACCAGATAGCCAAGAGGAGAACAAGGGTCCCGCTGAACAAGCGGGCAGAGCGTCCTGAGAAGAAGCAGAATGGCTTGACTGACAAGGAGGACCTGCCAGCCACAGCACAGCTCAATGGGGAGAAGGCAGCAGGAGGCAGTGGCGGGCAAGAGGCAGAGGTCAATGGCATAGACATGGAGGAGACCTCTTCCTCCGAGCACCAGGAGAACAACCAGTGCAAGAAGTCAGAGAGACCACCGAGAGGAAAGACCAAGACTAAGCTGAGCCAAATTAAGCCCGGGGACAGTTTGCCCAGGAAGCCAGAGGAGGAGAGGAACACCAAAGGGTCCCGCTGGAGAGGCAGGCAGAACAGGGAGAAACGCTTCACCTTTGTGCTTGCTGTGGTGATCGGGGTCTTTGTCATCTGCTGGTTCCCCTTCTTCTTCACCTACACACTGATGGCCGTCTGCGAGAGCTGCTCCGTGCCCGACACCCTCTTCAAGTTCTTCTTCTGGTTTGGTTACTGCAATAGCTCCTTGAACCCCGTCATCTACACCATTTTCAACCATGACTTCAGACGGGCCTTCAAAAGGATCCTCTGCAGGATAGAGAGGAAAAGGAGTGTTTGAAGGACCCTTTGTTACCGGCAGGACTAATCAAGACTTTGCAGGAGTGTAAAGTGTGTCTCTCTCAGGCTGTGCTTGCATGGGATGGCTTCCTTCAGCTTGTGAGCAGGAAGCCTGTAAAACCTGAGCCTGTGGGAGCACCGGGCAGCAGCAGAGCAGTGAGGAGCAGCAGGCAAGTGCAGGTCTGAGCCGTGGCAATCAGCTTGCCAGGGGAGGATGGCCTTTGACTTGCTTGGTTTGTTTTGTTAGTTCTTTTTTTTCTCTCTCTCTTTTTTTTTTTTTTTCCTTTTGCCAGAATCTCTCAGTGGATATTCTCATGACTGCTCAGTTTGACTCTTTAAAGGCAAACATCGTGCAGCTTTGCGAGAGGAACAACAAAGAGGGAGTATGCCACACCAGAGGTGTTGGCTTTTTTATCTTGTTGTGTCTTTNTTTTTTATTTTTTTTTTTTCTTTCTCTCTTTTTTTTTTTTTTTTTTCCTTTTGCCAGAATCTCTCAGTGGATATTCTCATGACTGCTCAGTTTGACTCTTTAAAGGCAAACATCGTGCAGCTTTGCGAGAGGAACAACAAAGAGGGAGTATGCCACACCAGAGGTGTTGGCTTTTTTATCTTGTTGTGTCTTTTCCCCCCCTGTTGTATATGTGATGAATTTGGACCCCCTTGTAAAATACAGTATTGTATTCTTGAATTTGAATGTCTTAATTTTTGTAAGGCAAGCAGCTTTGAAACTGTGAATGCTTTAATTATCTTTGATACTTAAAAGTCTTTCTTTTCCTACCCCCTGCAAAGCCCCTCACTCAAAACCACTGAACAACTAGAGCCATCTTTCTACCTGATAGTTTGATAATATTACCAAAATTCCCAAATTGCTGTCTATTTTTTTTGTTGTTGTTTTGGCTGTAAAGCTTAGGATCACAGACCTCACCAGACTGGCTATTTTTGTTGCTATTTTTTCATGTCATACCTTTTTCTGTTTAATTTCTGTGTTGCCTGTGACACAATACAGCTGAGATGGCACCTGCCATCTCGTTACTCGTGAGAGCAGAGCCCGATGGAGCGGTGGCTTTGCTGTGCAGGCAGGGATGTCCCAGGCAACAGAGACTGTCTCCCTTGTGAGCCTTGGGACCCTGCCAAGCTCCCCATGAGTTAATCTTGTTTGATATTATACCACTCTGCAGCACTGAAATGTGTTCGATGCTCACTTGCTTCCTCCACCTCAACTGTAAATAGGTAATGTTTCAAAGCAAACAGCAGGGCTCTGCATATCATGTTATCTCATCTGTGGTGATTTGTGATGGTTTAACTTCTGCAGGACTTCCTGCAGCGAGGAAGGGGTTTGTGAACAGTGGCCATTCCTCTTTCTCAATTAAGAAGGAGTTCGGTTTTTAACCTGCCAGTCTCATCTTTCCTAGGAAATAGGGAAGCATCCCTCTTTCAGTCTTATACAAGGCAAAACTCTGAAATGAGAAACTTAACTTCCAGTTTCTCCATTATTTTATAGTGTAATTAAGCTTTTCTTCTTTTTTCTTTATTAAAGTGTAAATATTGTGAGATTGGAGCAGGAGAGAGAGTTAATACTGCTTTTACACTCTTTCCTGAAATGGCTTTCAGCTCTTTGTGCTAAAAAAAACCAAACCCAAAACAAAAATGGACAGAACAAATCTAACATCCTTGTGCCATGAATAAATTTCTAGAGAACGTTTATAGGAAAAACTTTTGATTTATGACAATAAATAAATGAGTCTGCAAGTTTTTAATGTAAGGAAAACAGCTTTATCAAATGCTGACAAGTCACAGAAATGGTTTGGAGAAAACAAAGTTTGTATACGTTGAATGTATAAATGAATTTGCCTTCTCTGGAGTTGTATGGTACACAGGAAGAGACTTAAAAAATGTGTTTTTACTTTTGGAAAGTGTTTTGTTGATTTTGCTCTCTCTTTTGACTTTCTAATTAACTCCAAGTATCCCTGGATGCATCTTGGGACTTGGAGAGCAGTGTTTACATTCACTTGCATTTTCAGAACTGAATCCTCAAGAGGTGAGGAAAGCAAATAAACTGTGCTTTAATGTAAAAACAAAACAAAACCAAACCACAAGCAGAAGTTGCTATAATGGATGATTATTTTTATTAAATAAAAGAGAGTTTACAGATCAAGTGTGAAAATCCTCTGAATAACGCTAGCTGTTTTATTTTATTGTATTTTATTTTCTGAACTGTTCACCAGTCTGCCAGTACCTTTGGTCTCACCATTTTTTGAAGAACACACTGGGAAAAGCACTCGTGTTGTCTGAAAAGTGATTGTTAGCCCAGGTAGGAACAATGGCTCTGTTCATAGTGCAGTGGCATAATAACGAATGAGTCCTTGATATTCCTTGGGTATTTCCACCCCCCTCTTTGTGCCACAGCCAGGGCATTCATGTGTTGGTTAAAGAAAAGATCGTAGGGTTTGAGGGTGTGATTTGCACCTGGGAGTGCAGCCTGGCACTGCTGCTGGGGATGCCTGCCTGGTGTGGCTTTTGCAGCTATTGTGAGGGGTTTTAATGATCGGTTTGCAAATGGGATTAGAAACAATTAGGCTGCAAGGCAGCATTTTGTGATAGATGCTGGAATGGCCACCTGAGTGGGCCTTTGTTTCCAGCCCCCAGGAGCTGGAGCTTGCTTGCCCTTCCACCAGGGCTGCCAAGACCCTCCCTGAAGGAGGTGATGGGGCAATGTTCTCCGACTGGAGAATGTGGAACTGCTTCTGGTGGGAAAATAAATGACCAGAGCCCTGTGTGAGACCTGCTGGTCCAGCACTCTGCCAGTGCCTCTGGGTTGCAGTTGGAGGTGCTTGGCACGGTGGTAGAGGCCCAGGGTGTGCAGGCAGCCTCACTGCTGGGTGTAGGGCACCTGATGGTGGCTCAGGGATGAACATCTTGTTCACCTCGTGGTGGCCTTTGCAGGCCAGATGAACTTGGTTTGGGTAGAGTGTCCTGGTTCCACTCTGGTTTTGGCTGACCCTGATGGCATTGGAGGGTTTTCCAAAGCAGATCCTGTGGGAGACTCTGTGTCAGCTCCTGGGACACAAGGTGATCCAGAGCCACTGATGGCACTTGCCCCACCCCTCTGGCTGTCAGTTGTCCTTGCTGCCAAATCTCTAGTATGGACAGTAGAGTATTTTGGTGGATTTGGGGCTGGGAGACTGAGGCTCTTCCCCTTCCCCCTCCTGCCTCCCTCCCCATCATTTCTTCCAGGTCATTCCCCTTGCAAATGATGCATTAAGGGATGTAATGAACCTTGATTGTTTTTTATAACCTTTTATTTTGGGGCTGAAAGGTTAATGGTGTGAGGGGAGGGAGGGGGACCTGTCTCCCCAGCTGGGTGGGAGCTCACCAGGCTGGCTCAGCAAACCCCAGGCAGAGATGCACTGCCAGCTCTGCCCTGGGAGATGTTTCTCCACCACCTTCCTCTGTGGGATGACCCTGCACACCACCCCTTGTGTGGAGACCTCCCAGTAGGGCACAAAGGGATGTGCAGGAGGGGCTCAGGTGAGTTGGTCTGGTGGAGCAAATGTCCTAAAATACTTCTGGGGACAGCTGCATGTGCAGCAGGGCTGCCCTTGCAGAGACCTGTGGCTGCCTGCCCAGGGCTTGTCCCTGATCCCCTCATAACTACTGATGTATTCATTTGTTTCCATGGGGTTTTGGTCCACGTTCTCAGGGGGCCAAGGAGCTGCTCACGTAGAGGGGCCTCTTTCCAGTGAGAGAAGGACTTGGCCTGAGTCACTCTGCTCACACAAAATGAGTTTCCCAGACCCAGAGGAGCCTTGGAGGATTTCAGACAATCGGCCTTCCTGTGCTTTAAGTAACTCCAGTCCCACCCTGCATCCCCTTGCCCAGCAGAAGGTTCCCTCTGCATTGGGTAGTGACCCCACTGCCTGTGCAGCTTTCACCAGTTGAAGCTCTTTGTCTTATTTCTTAACATTCCCCGTTCTTTGGAAAAGTTCAAAGTCTGTTGAGATTGCTCCTGTATTATAGCCAGTGCCCTGGCAGACAGCTCCACTTGCAGTTCTCATCATCTCTGGTGCTAACTGCTCTTTGCAGCTGGTTTATAAGAACATCTCTGTGGCTTGTGAAATGTTTGTAGTAGCTGTGATTTCTGTGCCTTATCTCGAGTTGTAGAAATGGAGTGAAGAGAGAACAGAATTTGCGTCAGCCCAACCCTTGGAGTAGCCACCGGTGCTCACTCAGCTCACAAATCTCAGGACCGGATCCCAACCCCTCTGGGGACAGAAAGTGTCATAGTCTGAGCCCTGAGATCTAGGGGTCCATCTAGGGGTCACAGTGCAGGAAGGCTACAGCACCATCCCAAATATCCTCAAGGCTGAGGTCATTTCAGCTGAGAACTCGTTTCCCAAGGAAGGTCAGAAATATTGAGGACATCATCTCACATCCAGGAGTATGGGGGTGTGAGGTGGGTCTCGGCACACAAATCCAACAGGGAGACATGAGGATAGACCATAAAAGGTCCCTCACTTGAGCACAGGTGTCATCAACAAAGCTATAAATTTGTTGGCTTGAACACTGATTAAGCTGGCTTTAGTTTAGTGTTACTGTGATTGTCAATTCCATGTTGGGTGACTTCAGAGAGAGCATCTGTGCTGGCTTGGATCTAAGGTCCTGCTTTGCTCCTTTGGCTCTGAGAGTGGCCTGTAGCAGATTTTTGGGAATAGTGAAGCGTGAGGACCCTTCCCAGGAGGCTCAGGGGTCATTAGGTGCTCTGGGATTTCCGGGCCAGCAGTGCCTTTTGCACTAGTGCAGAAATTCCACTGACATGTGTTTCCTGTCAGCAATGCTCTGCAGCAGGCGGTCTGGATGGCTTTCAAAAGCATGTTTGAGTCAAAAGCCAGCAATTGGGTCTGTGTGGCAGTAATGGGGTGAATGGGTTTTATCAGGAGGTGAGATGAGCTGACCTGAGCATCCCTGCTTTCCTGTGTGCAGTGCCTGCAGCCTTTGGCCCAAATTGGTTTGGGCACAGCCCAGGATATTGCATTTGCAGGGGCAGCCTTGAGGTCCTCCAGAGCTCTGTGACCTGCTGCAGGGTTCACTCCCAGACATGAGAAACATTTACTTTAACTCAGCTGCTACATGGAGGAATAGATTGCTCTGTTGCTGTTTGAAACAGTTGTGTTTTGCTGGACCATGACTTTATGGCCTTTTTTCTTGTTTGTTTTTCAATTGCTCTCCACAGAAAAGAAGAAAAGAACAAGCTTCTCACCGCTGGACATCTCTGATAAAATAATTTCTGGTGAAGGCTGCCTTTTCTTCATGTGTGCATGTGACATTGCTGCAAAGCATTCATCCTAAGTTTGATACCTTAAGGTGTTACTGAAAGACACCCCGAGTAAAAAATGGAATAAATGTATAGATAAATATTTAGGCCATTGCACCCAAACTTCTCTTCTGAACTGACTGAACTTTTTTGAAGAGTGAAAAGCTGAATTCTGGTCTTTTGCTACCAGGATAACTTTTGGCACTAGAAAAAATTTGGATAGACTATTCCTCTTGCATACCAAACTGTGCAAGGTTGGACCCTGGGTGTGACAGACCTGGCAGCTTGGCTGCTGGGATGCTGATTTATAACCTGCTGGAGCCCCCCTTTCCCAGCCTATTCCTGCAGTCACAATTCCTGGGTAACTAGTGATAAGTCCTCTCTGTGTAAGGCTGAATTTGCTCTTGGTTCCATGATGCAGATACTTGACCTGAAACACAGATACTTGACCTGGCTCCTTGAACAGGAGTTGCCAGAATGAAGTTCCTGTTAATTTAGGCAGCCTTTCCTTGGCACAAACAGCTCTCCATGCTCATCGTCTCTGCTGTGCTGTTACTCAGACATTTTTACAGGGGACACCAAATACAACACTGAGCTCTTCTTTTCCCCAGGGAGTACCCAAAACACAGAGAAGTGGCATGATGCCAGTCAACCACGTGGCCACATCCCCGTGGAAAGGGAGTGGAGTCTTCCTGTCTTCTCTTGGTTATGGGTTTGACCTGTAACGTAAGCACAACCCAAATATTTATACTTCAGAGATGTTAGTTAAAAGTAACCCTGCATTTATTATTTTAAACCAAATACCTTGTGGCTTTAAACCAGCCTCAGAATTTAGTGGGGATAGAAGAGTTAAAATGTCCAGTTCAAACGAAATCACCTGACTTGCTTCCTTTGAAAGATTTACCATCTAGGCCTTTGGCATTGCTGTCTCAGGATAATGAGGATACATCCGATACATTTTGAGAAGTAGCATAATTGCTTTCATCAACACCAGTCAGTGTCTAGGTGAGATGGCTTTTAAACAGTGCAGCAGAGAGGAAAGAAAAGCTAAATGCTGCTCTGCTGAGTTGGGCACGCACTGAGGAGAGCAAGGTAAGCAGTGTTGGATGCAGGGCAATCTTTCATCACTGTTGGCTCTGTGGGGGCTAATTAGAGAATGTGTTCTGGCTGGTATGGATGGAATTTGGTCCAAACATAGTTTTCTGTTGTAAAATAAGATGGTTATAGCAACAGATGCAATGGTGGCAACTGCCTTTTAAGCCCAGTGTTAATTGGCTTAAACCTTTGCATTGGAAATGATCTGCTCCTATTGTAGCTGTTGCTCATTGTTCCCAGAAATGCCTATTCCTGACCATGCTGCTGGGTGATGTGAGAGATGTGCAGCCATGACAGGAGGGTGGTCAAGGACTAGGAAACAACTGACACTAGTGACATCCACCCATGAGTGGCCTGGGTTTTATTTGCCCTAAGCCCAGTAGCTGTTTTCATCACCTTAGCTTCATGGATTCCCACTGCTGAGGATGCAGCAGTGACTGGGATGAGGGCACACACTTGGGGATGTACAAATAAAGTCCATGGAAAATGAGACACAGTGAGGCTGGGTGTGGAAATGGTTGGTATAAACCAGATGATGCTACTGTACACCCATCTGCAAAAGGATTCAGCCTGAAATGCTATGGGAGGCAAAAAATCCACCACAGCAATTTTGGCAACTGAGAACATAAAGATAGGACCCTCCCCTCTTATTAATTGACATCTCACTTGGGATTGCATAGACTGACATCTTCAAGTTATCAGATGTTTGGAGGAAGAGGTGAAATTTTAGCTGTTGTTTAGTCAGACCAAGATTTAATAAATATTAAATAGATTAAATATTTGATGAAATAGACTGAAATTAAATATTTAGATCCCTCTTCCCCCCCAGATAGCAGCCCCAGTGGATGTTTATGTGGGCAGTAAAGCTAGAACATCCTCTGAATGTCAGAGTATGTTCAAAGATCAGAGTTACATGGGAGTATCATCTGTGTATATGAATTAAATTTCTCTTGGATCCTTGTCTTTGGCAGCCCATGTGGGAATGTGGTCTTCCTTCCTCTGGGATTATTGAGCCACGACCTGCTGGGACTTCAGGTACCCCTTCAGTGCAGGCTGTCACCCTGTTCTCCTGCCACATTCAGTGGGGAAAGAGGCCTCATGGGGAAGGGTTTTCTCCTGTGCTTCTCATTTATCAAGGAAGTCGACACAAACTGAGAAGAAAACAGCATTGCTTCATACAGATTAATTACATTCCTGAAGAAGAAAATGTGGAAAAATGGTATCTTGCCTGAAGGAGGACAGCTAATTCCTCACCAGTTGTGCAGGCTGGTGCTGTGTATCCCCCACCAGAACAGGAGTGAGGCCACTGTCCCCAGGTCAGAAATCAGTTGCTTGGCCTTGGTGGTAAGTGCTTGTCTAGAAAGAGTCTTGCTGTCAAAATCCACCTGCCAGTGAGTGGAGGCTGAGAAAATGACCCTTGGTTTGGTCCAGCCAAGGATGGCTTAGAGCTACAGCCATGGAGGCTGTCATGTATCAGGGGTCAAGTGATGATGGACACTGGGAGGGGTGGGGCTGGGGATATATTTCTTTCAGTGCCCAATTTCCAGTGCTGGTGTTTGGCCCCTGTGCTGGCACTGGCAGTATTGTAGCCAGAATTTGCTTGGTTTTGGCTGCATTGAGTGTGTTTTACAAGTATGTGCACCATCCTAGCAGGAGTTTTCTAAACAAAAGTATTGTCATAACCCAGCAAAAGGACTTGTGGGTTTAGATAAGACCTCCCATCAAGAGTGAGGGTAAATCCAGTGCTCTCATTGTCCAACAGACCACTTTGGTGTGCTGGAATATTTCAGAAGCAGTAGCAGAGTAATGTCTTGTGCCTCTCACCTCTGCCAGCATCACTGCATGGGGATGAAGCCAGTGCAACCCATTCAGAGTGGTTAAGTGACTTGCTAGAGGTTGAGTGAAAAAAGCTGTGGTAGATTAATAAAAGATGGCTTTAAATAATTCAGCATGGGCCAGCTGATGAAGCTTAACAGGACCAGAAAGCTGATCTCATTCAGCTTGGTGTGAAGCTGTGCCTGGCCAGCTTTTTGGCAGGAGATGAGAGAATGTTGAGGACCTCTGGGAGGGGGTCTCATGCTGTGTGGGCATGTTTGCCCACCCCATTACTAATCTCACTGTGCTCCTCAGAGACTGGTTGGGGATGGCAGATTTGTGTTTGGTGTGGTGGCAATTGTTCTCTGTATCCTTTGGTGGTTTAGGATCCCTTTTGGTTTCCTCTGGGAAAGGGCATCTCTGGTCTGGGTGGGCTTGTGAGTCCGTGCTGTCCATGATGCCTGGGAAGGGCAGCTCTACAATTTGCTGGTAGTGGGCAAGGGAGCCTGGATTCCAAGGTCACAGAGGCCCATGATGATGGTCCTTGCTTGAGGTGTGTGCATCCCCAGTGCTCACAGCATCACCTGAGGGGCACCTGCAGACCCTTGAGGTCTGAGGCTTCCAGCCTTACCCTGCCCTGCTGTTCCTGTGGCTGCAGGCTGGCTGGCAGTCTGTTTGCAGACACCAGCACTCCATGCTTGCCTTGCCTCTGGATGCTGCAGCAATACCTCATTAAGTCCAGGTCTTTTTCTAGGAATCTGCTGAAGAAAACCCAAACAAACCCGTCTTTGTTTTTATGGCTTATCTCTGTGCTGCTGAATTGCCTTGAGTTTCATTGCCAGCAGGCAGCAGAACCCCCATACCCATCAGGGATGTCTTTTCTCTTATCCTGCCAGGTTTTCTCAGAGCTGTAAAGATAACCAAGCAGAGAAAACCATTTCCAGAGCTGATTTCTGAGGGCCCCCACAGGACCACAGCCAGGCAGGCAGGGTAGCACCTGGGAAAGCCAGCCCTTGCTGGCAGCTCCCCTTTCCTTTTGATGACTGCACCAGGCTCTTGATCTGCATTTTTAACTGTGAGGGACTGTGAGGGCCAACTCCCCACGGCTGGGCACAGGTCTGGGGAGGCTGCCCTCTTGATGCATGGATGTCAGTTGCACCAGGCCAATGCTAAATGGCCCTGCTGTCACTCATATATGGCCCTTAAATTGGGACTTCCTCTTCTGGGAAAGAGAATTAAGTGATAGCTGAGCTGATTGTATTTTTGCCTTGTGACACAGAGTAAGGCACATGCAAGAGGAGCCCAAAGAGAGTCTGATTAATGTGCTTCTGGAACTGGATTGTTTAATGCAAACAGCTTTAGAGATATGACTAAAGTAGGAAAAGAAGCTTGGAAAAGACCCCATTTGGGATAAAAGCAAAGAAGGCTATTTTTTGCAAATACCAATATAGCTTCTTCTAAAAATAATATCTTGGATGTCTGTTTGAAAATGAGAACCAAATGTGATTCTGAACGGTCTAATGCAGCCTGTCATTTCAGAGGAGGAGGGATGGAGACCTCTCATTGGAGGCAGGGGATGTGTTTGCAGGCTCTCACACACACAGCAGAAACCAGACTGTGGAAAGCAGAGCTTTGGAAGGAAATGTGGATGTGACCGAGCAGCATTTGCCCACAGGGTGCTGGATTGCAGGTTCACACTTTGCTGTGTTGGCAGCCATCTTCAGTCATGGCTCTGGGAGGAATTTTGAGAGTATGTGAGAGTTTCTGAGGATCAGGAGAATGGCATGTGGATGGCTATGCTTTCCCATCAGCAATGGCATTCACGTAAGAAAAGGAGTAGCCCACTCTTGACTTCTGGTGGTTTTCATTTTCTAAGCAGAAGCAATATCAAAGGATGGGGTAGAAGAAGAAATGGTCCTTCTTCTCTCCAAGAGAGGCCGCATCAGAGCTGTCTTACTGTTCAACTATTTCAGTTGAAATACTCAGCCTTTTTGGCTGTCCTTGCCTCTCCAGTGCACTGTTCCTGAGAATCTTGTAGAAGCAGCAAGGTAGGTTTCTCTTCTTTTTGCACATCTTTGCCTCAGCATCTCAAGCAGATTTTTTTCCATCAGCCAACAGCTGAGAACACTGTGTTCAAAGTGAGTTCGGGTTGCAAACATCAGTGCTGGTGCCAAAGCCTTGCAAATGATTGAAAACCTTCAGGGTACCCTTCAGTACTAACTCAGACAGCATACAAGCAGTTTTGGAGTGTTTTCATAGACTTCTCACTATTCTAATATTAAGCTTTGCTCCAACTTTGCCCTTTCCAAGCAGCCATCCAGCTGTCCTCTGGCCCTTCTCTGAGAAGCTTACAAGAAGTTTTTTCTTCCTTTGGAGCTGATGAATGTGGGTGTGTTTTATTTGAAATGTACTGATCAGAGCTCTCCACCTCGGGCAGGGGTACAGGGGACATGCACCCTACAGAGTGCACCGTTCTCCAGCCCTGCCTGATGGCTTCATCTCATCTTTGTATGCTGGGGAAAGGCCTGCCTGTTTCCTTTAGGACCAGTGTCTGTGAAGAACACAATGCTAAGGCACTGAGACCAGCAGCCTATGGAGTGTTTGTGTTGGGTAGCACTGGACCTTTCCTAAGTATAAATCAGAGTATGTCTCTGGAGAGAAAATTTTCCCTTGGATCTCCTTAAAGGGATTTAATTCATCTGCCTCTGTCTGTATGAAAATGTAGATGATGTAATGATGGGGCTGAGAGGCCAAGATACACCAGGAGTCAGCAATAGGTGATCTCATGGAAAAGGTTGGCAGGTGTCAGCTGTACTTCCCCAGGGGTTTTATAGTGGCCTCAGCTTCTCTCACCTTTCTTAGCCCTTTGGCAGGATGCCTAAGGCCAAGAGAGCTGTCAGGTGGCACAGGGAGGGCCAGACAGTTGTATTCCTAGTCCCTTGGGCTGAGAGTAGTAAGCACTACCCATCTCCACCTTGCAAGCTCAGAGCACCCTCTTTGCCCTTGCTTGGTAGCCTTGTCTTCAAGATAATTTGGCCAAAATCACATTTCATAGGACTAAATGGACCTTGCAAGCTGGATGGCTTCAAGTCCTCAGTCCTAAAGAGAGGGGCTACTTCAGCCCAAACTGCCTGAACTATCACAGGGACAAAGCTGCAATATTTCTTTCAGCTGTTTTGAAACTGATTGAATGACTGATGGCAATGTTGGGAGCTTTTCAGTACTCAACAGGGATGCCCCCCTCATAACCAAAACAACACCAGAAGGTGTTTTTCTTGTGACATGTTTTGGTTCTGTCAGTGTGTGTAGTTTTTGTCATCACTTTGTTTTGCCCAACTGTGTTACTCTGGGCATGATGGGGAGGAAAATCCATCTTTCAGTAAATACTCCTCAAGCTACCTGCTGTCACAGCAGATTGCTGCATGTCTCTGTTCCCAGAGAACAAACCGTTGTAAATCTAAAATTTCAGGTCATGTTCCATGCCTTCTGCTATCTGATCCACCTCACAGTACAAAATTTTCAGTGTATTATGGATGCAACCCAAAATATTATGCCATAAGTGTGAAACATCTGTAATACAGAATGTGAATCTCATGTGCAAAGACTTAGAGGGTTTAGATTTCCAGGCCAGAGGAAGAAGAACATCTTGCAGCAAAAACCCTTCTGCAAGGCCCTGCTTTTTCTTCTCAGAGACACTGCAGGAGGGGAGACTTTTACGCTTGCCTAGGAAAAACTCAGGCACTGTGCACTAAGTGCTCTGACACGCACCTTAATCCTTTTGCCACGGCACATGAAACTTGAGTGTGTTTCTCCATACCCAGCTGCATCAACAGTCTTTGGAGGCTTTGTAATTGAACTCTGGGTTTCCCCTATTCTGGATCCCCACTCTCTAGCCTTGCTCTGCAAAGACAGGAACTAAACCTTCTCCTGAGCTTCTCAGTGACTGTATCTGCGGATGAAGCAGCTTTGTAGGCAGACATTTGCCTATCTTTATGCCTGTCACAACTTATTAATGTGTGGCATGACCACAGTGCCTCTGGAAAGAGCTCAGCACTAACTGCTCACTTCCTGGCCTTGTCATCCATTCCTCCTGCCAGGTAGTTTCCACTTCAGATCTGCTTTCTTTTGGATGCATTTTTTTTTTTTTTAAGTGACAGTGCCCTCAAGGTTTTGGCAAAAGAAAAGCAAAATGGAAAAATCTTCCTGGCAGGCCCCATTCTTCTGACACAGCAGCAGCTGCCATGGAGGAAAGTCAGCAGCAGGGATCCTCTTTGGAGGAGTTTACAGGTTGAGGATCAGAGCTTGTGCTTCTCTCCCTGCTTGGTAGCACAAGCTGCCTCCCTGCAGGGAGAGGTGGTAGCCAAATCAAGCTTGAAATGTGACATTCATAGCTCTAATTAGGTATATGCAGTTTCACTTTGACTCCAGAATCCAGCCCAAGCAGGTGAATGTGAGTGTCTCCCAATTCTTGCCAAAAGCTAGTCTAGGAAATTCCTCAGTGCAGTGAGCAGCCAGTCCAGGACTTAATAGATTCAGCCTGTTTAAATGTCTGCTTTAAGGCAAGCTGAGGCACCCTGAGCACTCTCTTGGTCCAGGGTGAAGGGAACAGCTCTAAGACAATGCTCAGTCTAGAGCTGCAACATTGGGAGAGAGAAATCTGCCCAAGGAGAGCATAACCTGCTTTGCTTCTACCTTTTGTCCTAGTGGGCTCCATCCAACTCTGCTGCAATAGGCTGACCATTCACAGCTCTTCATAATTTATTAAACCTTTACTGAATATTTTAATAAGCATAGCCACAGCAGAAAAAGGGAAAAGCTTGGTAGGCATTTCTCATGAGTCTGATGGTAGGATATGTAGGCTTGGAGTGGGGCTCTGGACAGGGACTGGAAGGAGACTGCAGAAGATGACAACAGTCCACCATGTCTGGATTTCATGGGCTGGGGAAGCTCATGGGTGCAGGTACATGATGCTCTCAAAGGTTTGCTGCACTCACAAGCCAAAAGCAATGTCTATGTTTAAAGGAAAGGTCTTTTTCCTTCATCTTTCCATCTCTTTCCCTTCCCCACTTCGCACTGTTAATCACACTGGCAGGATGCCCTCCAGGCTGAGACTGTTCTGAGAGCAGGGTGAGAGGAGGATGCTGAGAAGGAACAGCAGGCTGTACATTTTTCTTCTCTAGCATGATTTAGCCATGATTAATGCACATGGAAAATAATCAGCACATTCAGCCTAATTCTGCAGAATTGTTGAAGGGATGATAACAAGGTTAGAGGAGATATTTTGCTGCTTTTAATATCTTTTTAGGAAGGAAGACAGGTGTTGTGTGAATCTGGTTAGGTGACATCAGCATCTCATATTAAGGCAGGGAGGAAAATTTGTCACTGTTGTTCTTTTGTGTGTGTGTGTGTTTTGCTTTTTGTGTTTGTTTTTTTTTTTTTTGTGGTGTGGTTTTTTT
>VWYP01034032.1:0-10307 GCA_013400435.1 Pycnonotus jocosus | reverse complement strand
TGTGTGTGTGTGTGTTTTTGTTTTGTTTTGGTTTTGCTTTTTTTTTTGTTTTGTTTTTGTCTGCAAAAGGCATTGCTAGTCTGAACTTTGGAAATCTCCTGTTACTTCCCAAAACCAGGTCAAAAGAAGCTCATTCATCATTAAAACAACACAGTCTGTATTAAAGGGAAGAGGGATTGTAAATGGGGAATCTTTGGAAAATGGAATTTTTATGCCTTGCTCTGATCTGTTGATCACCTCAGCCTTTCCACCCCTCCTTTCAATGTGCTGCCAGTGGGGTTGGGTACAGCAAATTGCTCCTGGTTCCTGGGGAAAATGCACCATGCAGTAGCTGGGTCAGGCAGACAGCTGGGACCTGAGCACCTCTCTACAACGTGGTGCTCATCTTCTTTACACACATCACCAAAGATCTTGTGTTTCAGGTTAGGTCAGATATAGCTACTTCTAGTTTGCTTACTGCCCTGATCTGTATTTATCCCATTAGGAAGGAAAACATCTCATTTTATAAGCCAGAGGTCTTGTAAAACTTTCTTCCCCTCATGTGTTAAAATGAAATAATAAGATGTTGGTTTACTGGAGAGATTTTAATACTTCTCTAGATTTTATAATGCACTAAATAATACACAAAAATTACTGATATGGAAAAATATTAGAAAAGCCTATTTTGTGGTTTTAATTGCATTCCTTTCTGGCCCAGGTAAGCATGTCAGCTTCTTCTTTTAATTGTGATTTTTTGTGACTTTGAATTAACATTTTATGTATTTTCATTTCCTTGTAATTCCCATTTGCCAACACAAAATTAACACTTCTTGTCCCTGCTGAGCTTACTGCTATTGATTTTTTCTTTAGTTTTCTAATTTTGCAGACTTTGATTAGAGGTTTTTTTTTTTTTTTTTTCCTCTGTAGGTTTCCATATTTGTCCATGCCTGTTCAGAGAGATTATTTCCCATAAGTGCTTAATTTCAGAGTCCAAAGGCACATAATTTAAGACAGAGCCAGGAGTCATGTGATCTCTGAGTCAACCTGCAAAGAACAATTGGATGCCATGGCATTTAGCAGTCAGGCTCTTGGGTGTTGCCTCATCACAGATGAGAGCAAGGCTGGAGCTGCCTCCTGCTTTGTGTGGGTGTCTTGCTGCCTTCTGGAGCCATTGGAAGCAGTGGATGCCTGAGGCTGCACTGCAGGGCAAAGCCTTGGGATTGGGATGTCCAGGGAATACCCTGAGTGCCTTCCTGCCTGCCTTGGTGCTGGTGGTGCCTCTTGGGGACTGCAAGCACGTATCTGGGGACTGGAGGTGGCACTGGTGGTGATGTGAGGATGTGGCAGCCCCAGGGGGTTGGGGCACAATGCAAACCCTGCTGGGGTTTGGTTCCTGGGGGCAATCTGACCTCATTAGACCATCTTGTCTCATCATGGTTAGGTTTATTCTTTCAGATGCTCTGCTTTTAGTAGAGGAAGGGGATTTGTCTTTGCATCCTTGCATATCAAGGTGCCCAGGCTTGGGTGGAAGGGTGCACAGAGAGTGGCACCCTCTGCAAAAGAGATGAATGTTCTGTCCTGGCCAGTGGGGAGCAGAGTGAGGGGACAGAGATGTCCAGGTGAGCCTGAGCGAGCTGGTGCACACAGCCAGGTCCTCGGTGTGCAGCTCTGTGCTCTGTGCCAGGCCACCAGAACCTTTGGAGAGGTATTGAGGCAGGAGTCCTACCCCACTGACTGTTCAGAAGTTGGCTGAATGTTCTTCTCCTCACAGATCAGCTTCAGGAATATGCTGTAGGTTTGGAGATTGGAATTGAGATTAAAGCTAGTAATGTTAAGCTTTAGGAGGTAAGAACTAAAACTATGCTGGCCAGACCTGAATAATCTGGTGTAAATGAAGAGGACAATCCCATGTGTTCTGCTGATGAGACTTCCTCAGAAAGTTCAAAATGCTCAACAGCACAGGGAAGAGCAGACAGATGTTGCCAGGGGCTCAACCCTTGGGGTTATTTTGCCCAGATGAACAGCAGTGCTGTACCAGGTGGCCTAAATGGAGTGTCCCAGTGCTCCCTCAGCTCCAATGCTGAGGTGTCCAGCCAGCAGTGGGTGCATTCCTGTGAGACTGGGAAGAGACTGGGAAAAGGCTGGAGAGAGATGTGGCCTCCTGCTGCAGGCTTTGGCCTTGACTCACAAGAACCAGCACAAAGTTGTTCATTCAGATGCTTTTCGAATGAGTGAATGTCAATTCCCTCTGCAGGGTATGTTGGTCTGGTACCTCTCCAAGGTTTTAAGAGCGAGATTTGCTTTTGACTGTGTAACCCGCCCTTGCAGAGAAAACCTGCTGAGGTTTTTTTTTTTTTTTTCCCCTCTCTTTCATGATAAGCACAAGAGTCTGTGGTGGTCACAAGATCCCTTCAGCATCATCCTGACTCAAGCAGCTTGTTGCGTTGTTTGTAGAAGTCCAATTTTCTTTTTGAGAAAAATCAATACAGCTCATTACTTAGCCGAGAAAAGATCCCTGTGTCAGTTCCACTGGAAGGCAGGCCTGGAGCAGGCTCAGCCACTGTTTGTAAGCCAGGCAACAGGCTGATAGCCTTTGTCTAAATTATCTGTTCCAACCTAAAACCGCCCCACTGAGAAGACCGATCAGCTTCCCGCAGACCACCAAAGAACTGCTCAACAAGTGAATACCACCAGCCTTGGGAAAATATACACTGGGAAAAAAAGTAACAACACAGAAGACACTTTTTTTACACCTGCTGTGATGACTGTAAGTTCTCATGCTGCTTCTTCATTATATCCTTTTTTCTAGGCTCTGGCTACATCATCAAGTCTTTTCATGTCAGTGCTAGGATGCAAGATGTAGTGCTACAAGGCTGACAGATAGCCAAATATTCTTTCTTGAGTGTATTTTGAGGGGTGAGACAGAAGTCAGGTGCTTGGCCCAAACTTATGATGAGTTCAAGACATTTGTGTAAGTGCACAAGGTGTTTTAAAGCAGCTTTGGAATCTGAGAGGGGTTGAGACAATTGAGTAGACAGTGCCCTTACCTACCTCCTTTTTGTGTGTGTGTATGGCTTTTGGTCACTGTATTTATGCAGGATCTGGACTGGGGGCATCCCCACCTGCATTCCCTAGTAAATACATACTTTGGCTACTCATATGAATATATAGGCAGTGAAAGCTGCTCCTTGCTGCAGCCCAGTTTCAGGATCCAAGACTACCATCCCTCCTCAGAGGTTTGCTAGTTTACAAAGTTGGAGGAGGTATTGATCCTGTGTGAAATGGAGAATGCAGAGAAAAAATGCACATTGTGGCTGCTGAGCAATAGGATTGAGGCCTAAATAGTCATATTTTTATGATTTTGGTTTGATATCTGAATGAAGAGAACAGAAATTTAGTGGAGACATTTCGCTGCAGTAAGTTCAGTGACAAGGTCAGTGAGATGAGAGGAGCAATTGTGCATGGAGAATTACTGAGAAGGTAACCTAATGGCTGGGGTACTTAGTCAGCCAGCTAGGAAGAGCTATAAATAAGGATGCAAAGCTGGTAAATTCTTTTAAACAGATTCCCTGTCTCGGCTCTTCACAGCTTCAAAACCAGACTGGATAACAAAAGGAAGACTGCAGTTTATTTTAAGGGAGTAAGAAATCTCTCTTCTCCCTCCAGATCATTTTTGTGGTGGTCACTCTGGAAGGAAGATTTTGGATGCGTGGAATGCTGGTGAGCTTGGCCCTGCCTGTCCTTCTCCATTAGATGGTGAGGAGTGGCTTCCACCCTCACCCTGGCATGAGCAGCATGCTTGGGGCTGGGGGAATGTGTCCCAGCAGCAGGCACAGTACTTGCAACAGCATTTTGTAGTGCACTGACCTCTTGACCAGCTCCTGTCTGCATATGTATACCACCAGGTCAGGAAAACCAAAACTTAAAGGGATTTGCATCCTTGTCCCCATATGCTGTCCAAAACCCCTCTCTTGTGGCTTCCTTCACTGGTCTGTTTCCAGTTTTCCTCTGTACCAAGACCTTGATCTTATGAGCTGTCTTTAAGAATTTATTCCAGATTCTAAATAATTTCAGGTTGTAGAGGCTGTGAACAGATGACATTGCTTATCTTACCAGGCTCCTCTGGTGTTCAATGATGGCTATGATTGCAGTACATATAACGTTATTATTTGACTGCAATTACAATAGCATGGGTGGTGTTATGCCTGACTAGCTGATTAATCATCTGGAACAATGAGTAAATCTCCCCCTCTTTTGCAATAATTAATATGTACAGCTGGATTGCAGTTGGCTAAGTGAGTGTGGAAGTGATCAGGACAAACAGAGAGGTGTTTGGCAGCTTTAGGCTGTGGGAAAGGATGAGCATATGGAGCTCTTAGGGCAATTATTCCCTCTGCAATGTAAACTGTAGCTTGAGCCAGCTCTGATCCACCTCAGGGAGCTGCAGTTCTGTGGCAGGTGGTCAAAGTGCTACAGATAAGCTGGTCCAGTCAGAGTTATAAGGTCTGGCTTTGAGGGTAGGATACAAAGCTCTTTCCTTCTCGCAGGGGTCTGAAAGCCCTTTGCCAGTGTGTTTGTAGCTACCCAGGAGTGAAGGAGAGAGAGAAATTCATTACTAGAGTTGGATTAAATACCTGCTGTACTGGGGACCTGCCATGATGGCTTAGGGCCACTGTTGTCTCCAAGCAGGTGCAGTGGATTTCTGGTTCTCCCTGCAGTGTGGGTCACATACATTCAGTCAACAGCAGTACAGATTGTCTGAAAGTACCTCATGGTTTTGCTTGTGGGCATTTACAATTCAAATCAAGAGACATTGCAGCCTCTCTCTCATATGTTGATTTTCTTTCCTCTTCTGATACAGCAAGATCAAGTTGAAATATTAAATGTCCTCCACAATGCAATTACATATGGCTGGTTGCAATCAATTCCCTCTGCCTCATGTAGTTTGCTATTATTTTCCCCTTTCCTTCCCTTCCTGTAAAAGACATGAGGCTTTAATCTGGCAAAAGAGGAAGACTTTGATTTCCACCTCTACCCAAGGAGAACTGAGCTCCCAAATCTCAGTTTTCACAGAGGTGATTTAGAGGTGATGAAAGGTGATGGAGGCAAGAAGACTGAATGGAAGCACAACCCTGCAGCTTAGTGGATGCTGCAGGACAGGGAAGAGAGCACTGCTACAGTGATGGTAAAGCACTTGGTAAAAGCAGTGAATCAGCAGCTCTGAACATCTTTTGCCAGAGATGTGGTTTATTCCTGCAGGACACAGCTGTGTTCCCATCCCTGTCAACTTCTGGTTTTGTTAAGCTGAGCATTTCATCACCATGGGCTGAAACTCTGGGTGGAGAGCGTTCACATACCACCAGGTGGGAGTGGAAGAAACCCCAGCACACAGTGGGAGAGGCACCAAACAGCCCCCATCCATGGTCCCTCCTTCCATCCCCTGCCCAGGAGCTCTTCTGCCACTCCTGTGGTACTGGGGTGTTGAGACCACAACACATTTCTTCAAAAATCATTCAGACTTTTCACTGCACTTTAGTCTTTGCCTCACCTGTCTGAGCCTTACACACTGTTATGTTTGTGGCTGCTCTCAGTGCTGGTGTGGCTTTATTTATGATACAGTCGTTTTTACTTTCTGATTGCTAGTATCTTCTATTTTACATTCTTTCCACATCAATCTAGGAGACCAGAGATAAGTCAGATGAAGAGGAGTCAATTATGTGGTGCCTGGGATACTCATAGTCTGGACTTTATGACCCAGGAATTTTCTCTCTGCACCATGGTCCCTATTTGTTAGATTTACTTTTTTTTCTTCATTAATATAAACAAATAACATATCCTGGATACTCTCTTTATTGGCAGTAACTGACTTGGAGGCTACTATATCTTAGTGAATTTTAATTTTTATATATATCTATTTATCTATATCTTTCCATCAGCTAGGATTTTTTTTTCATTTTGCCTTTTTTTTCCCCCCCTTCATCATCAAGTTGAAAGCTTGTTGACACTAGATTCTTGGATGATTTCTGAAATTAACCCGAACTAGGAATTTTCCAAAACTTTCCTTCCCACTTCATCTTTGATTAGCATGCTACCATACATGTAGGCAGGAGACAAACTGGGTCAGTGCCAAGTCCCTGGGAACTCTCTGCAGGTGGCTGCTGGGAGTGTCAAACCAGTGATGCAATAGATTAAATTTACCAATGATATATTGCTGTTGTCTTCAGGGAGGTCTTCACCATGGACAAATATCTCCTGTTAGTGTGACTGCAATGCTCAAGTCTTCCCTTCTCAACAGATTTCTGTCTAAAATGGCAAGCAGCCAAGCAACAATGACTGTGCTTAGGTGACTTTCAAATTTTTATTATTTTGTAAAACAAGGATGAGCAGAAGCTTATAAATTTCAGTGTGAGAATGCATTGAGAAGCAGAAGGTTTGAGTTAAAGTCACCATACTTTTTGATCAGTATTTGGATTTTAGGTGTGGGGGACTTTGTAAAGGAAGAATGTACCTCATCATAAAGTGCTGGAAAACAGTTCTTCTTTTGAAGTTTTGTTACCAGACACTGAAACCCCATTGAAATATCCTATATATCATGCAGTATAACACTATATATTATATCTGTAGCAGATGAGATTATAAACAAGCATTCTTCACTCTCTTATATTTGAGAGAAGGTTGTTTATTATTTGTTCTTTATAATGTTTTACCTGGCAGAGGGTTCATTTTGAATTTCTCTCTCTGCGTTGAGTTGCCCATGTGTCTCTGCCCAAGCCTGGCAGGGGTGGGGGCCAGTCATAGACCTGAAGAAAGCTCCTTTCTTTCCCACTAGAGGCTGCTCCTTTGGCAGTCCCCTTCCCAGGGGACACTCAGAGTACTGGTGAGGGAGAGCTGGTTGCAGATGTGAGCCTGCAGGCTCCAGGGCTGTTACCCAGCAGACTTCACAGAAGGAAAAAATACTGAAGAAAAAAATATAAATAATGCAAACACAGGACACAACAAGAGGAGTAGCTTTAAGTACTTTAAATTAGGAGAACTGAAAGTCATCTCACTGCACCATGACATTTTAAGTAAAGTAATTATAATTAATCTTCTTTTAATATAGAATAATAGACTAAGAAAATGCAACACAAGCCATACTTCTCCTGCTAACATGTATCCAGGAGACAGAGTGGATTTGAAGTAAGGTGATCTTTGTAATATGGTGGAAACAAATTCCTGAAAGCAGCAATTGATCGATATGGAGAGCGGCAGGTAAAAGCGGTACAAATACCTTCTCTAAAAGCATTGGATATAGTAATTCCCACAGGCACCAGGAAGTTGTTAGCTAATCAGATACACCATAAGCTTCACTATCTCGTTAGAAAAAAAAAAGGAAAAGAGAAAATCTGAGCATATGGTCAGCAAGTGACAAATGTGTGTGCTGGGACTCTGTGGAACAGGAGAAAGCCATGGCCACCACTGTGACTCATTCCTGAATGACCAGGGCTGAGTGGCACCAAGGAGGCTGTTTGGTTTTGTGATGCAAATGGCTGTGTGGCTGTGGCACCTGCCCCAGGCCAGTCTGCAGGGCAGCTTGGCAGTGTGAGGGTGTCGGGATGGGGTTGAAGAGCCAGCCTGTTTTCCTCTGTGCACCTTCAAGGCATCTCTCTCCCACTGACAACAGGTACAGTAAGTAGGGGAGGGTGTTTGTAGGGGTCTCTGCCATTCCCCTTGGCAGGCAGGAGATCAGGATTAGCACAATCCTGCTAAACTGGTCCTAGGGAGACCCAGTGTCCTCTGTGAAGGCTGGAGGAGTTCTTTGTCCAGTACACTTGGCTGTAACCACAGGACCAGAACATGGCAGCGGCTTGTGCTTCAACTGATGTTAAACAGACTTCTGGCAGAATCCATGCACAATTCACAAATGTCACTGGTCCGGCAACTCCTGTACATAACCTTGATCACTGCTTTTCACACCCACCTACCAATTATATTGTAGTGATTATATTATACTCCTATGTAGATGTGGTGGTGTGTTCATCATAGCTTGTATTTTATTCTGGTTGTATTATAAATTGTGTCTTTCACAGATGTAAGTACAGATCAAAAAGTGCACAGAAGTGCTGAAGTACAGTCCCTGTCTCACCAATTTTACAGACTAACATTATCCTCAGAGGGGGTAAGATTTTTCTCCTTGATGCCTACTGTTCATTAAGCTTCTTTTCTCTCCAGTCATTTAAAATCCTGCCATTTATCCAAGCTCTGGCACCTGTAGGACCCTCTCTATGCTGATTCAGCTCACTAATCTGGCAGAAAAAAGAGCACAACAGAAAAGAGGTAGATGATTTATGCTGAGTTAATGAGTTGAAGGCACCCCTGGCTTTGTTTGCATAGGCCAGCTGGAAATCTCCCTCCCCAGTGAGATGGTGCTAATTCTCATCTCCAATTTTAGCTCATCTCCTGCGTCATTCTCTTCTAGATTTCTTTTGATGCAGGTAAGTAACCTGAAAAGTGGAATGTATGTCTTTTGCCCCCCTCTACCTGGAAACAATATTTTGTCACTGCAGGTGGAGCCTGGACTGAACATTTTTTCTCCAGAACCATATGGAACTGGGCTTCAAGGATGCAAACTGCTTGAAAAATAGAAAAAATGCACAGCATTGTAAGTGTTGGGAAGGACAAAACAGTGGTTAAATAATGAAACCAATTTTTTTGTGATAGCCTGACTGTCAGGCTGGGCACCAGTGTGTTGTTTGTTTTTTCCTTAGATTTGTATCTTCCAGAGCTGGTTCATTAATTTTTTCATTAAGCAGCTATCTGTCAATGCACTGCGTTTTAATTATGCCTCCTGCATGAGTGCTGGTCTGATCTAGTGATGCAGGGAAAAGCCTCCCCTGTAAGATATTTCCTCTACTCCAACTTCTGAGTTGCCCCAGTCTTGCTGCAGGGTTTAGCACCTGTGCAGGGATCAGGCCTTGGTGTGCTCCAGCAGGACTGAGGCAGGGAAACATCTCTGTCAGTGCATAGCTCCTGCTGCTTTTTTAGGAGTGTCTCGAGAGCACAGAAAAAGAAACTAGGATTTGAGGCTGACTGCTGGGCTGTGGAAATGTTCCTGACAGTGGTTGCTTTCTCTTTTTTCAGCCCTCACCTGTACATCTTCTGTGCTACCAAACCTCTCTCTTCCTTCTGTCTGAAGCCTCTCTAAAAACCCTTTCAGAATTATTTACCTCTACTCTCATATTCAACCTCCATCTCTCTGCAGAGATGTCTGGAGCAAACTGCTTCTCCTGGACTGCAGCTCATGAACTCACCTACAATCTGATTCAAGTTATTAAAGGGTAGTACTGCTCCATTGTCTTGAGTTTTATCTATATTGCATGATGTAGTGGAGATTTATCAAACTAACCATAACTAATTTAGTTAGCACAATAAGCAATTTAGCCAGGCTGCCATGGGGCTGCTAAAGGGCTCATTTACCCCTTTGGAAAATCAGCAGAGACCAATCTTAATCTGGTAGATACAATGAATATGTTCATCCAAAACTCAAGCTGAGCTACAGTTTCCAGAAGAAACAAAAAAACTATCTGGAATAAATCCATAATTCCATAGATTTATGAATATTTTATCAAACACCCTCCATAGATTTATTCATATTTTATATCCATAGATTTTATTCTTGGAGTAGGGAAAAAAGGAAACATGTGAAAGCTCTTGTTTCTTAATTCCGATTGTACTAATCACAGTGCTAAAATGATAGTTTGCATCTGTGTTAATCAGCAGGGTCTGTCTGCTGTGGGCACAGTGGTGTAAGAGAGCCATTGGCAGTGAACATGTCCAGTCGGATGCTGGAAATAGAAATCTAACTTTTAAGTGTGGGGAAACCTGAAGCAGCTTTACCCAAGGAAAAGCGCTGAGTGTGAGAGGCACTGAGCTGGACAGGAGACAGTGCAAGACAAGTTTGCGGGAGGAAATGCGTGTGCTCATGACTGCAAATGAAGTGATTCCTGTTCAAACACCCAAGGGGCACCTGGGATGAAGGATAATTCAGCAGTCAGGGGGCGGCTAGGGTTAGCGGGGCCAGGCTCAGGGGCGCCGGGGCCTAGGGTTACTGGGCTCTCAGGAGTGGCTAGGGTTTGGGCGGCCAGAGTCAAGGGCGCCGGGGCCTAGGGTTTCTGGGCCCATGAGCGTGGCAAGGGTTAGGGCGGCCAGGCTCAGGGGCGCTGGGGCCTAGCGTCAGGGTTAGGGTTAGGGGCCTCGGGGTATTGGGCTCTCGGNTAGGGGTAGGGCGGCGAGGCTCAGGGGCGCTGGGGCCTGGGGTTAGGGTTAGGGGCATAGGGTTACTGGGCTCT
>VWYP01034025.1:0-26683 GCA_013400435.1 Pycnonotus jocosus | reverse complement strand
GGAAGGAGGGAGGAGCTGGAGGAAATAAAAGTTTTAAAAGCTTATTGTACTTCTTATTATTCTCCTCTGACTCTGTTAATAATAAATTTACTTTATACCTTTAAATTTGAACCTGTTTTGCCCCCTTAGAGTGTTTTCTCCCAGTCCTCATCTCAACTCATGAACTCTTCATTAATTTTTTTCCCTCTCCTCTGCCCAGCTGAGAGTAAGAAAGGATGAGTGAATGGCTTTTGTGGGTGCTTGGCATTTGGCCAGTGTCAAACCACTACAATGGGTGTGTTGTTTTTAGGATCTTTTGTCTTAAATTTGCTTCCAAATATGTATTCCTTTATCGATATATATGCATAATTTTACAATAATAATTACCTGCTGGAAGGTGATGTTGAACCTTAGGGCTGATGCTGGACATTAGACATATGATTAGCTTTGTTCCAGGTTTCTTAAGAGAAAATGCATTTTCAGGTAAGCTTTTTGACAACCTGCTGGGCTTACCTCTCCCTTAATTACCACCTTTTGCAGTGTCCATTTCTGTTTGTTCCTTGCCAGAGAGGAACTTTTGGGTTGTTTTGTTTTATTTTTCATGTGTGCATCCATATCACCTTCAACATTTTCTTCTTCCCTCCATCCCAGAAGGAATGTTGTCAGGACTATTTCTGCCCCCAGCTTTAACCATAATTTAAAATAAGGAGCAAACTGCTTCTAGAGCGATAATTCTACTTAGGAATGGATAGACTTTCACAAGCTTAAATCCTGAAAGGTACACGAAATGGTCTTCTTTAAACTACATGTTGCCATGGTTACATCCTTCTGCAGCTCAGATGAGGATGGGGGCCAATTATCCAGTTTTGTTTGCTTGATTTTAAGTAGTTTGTTACCTGGATACTCAATAAATAAGAAATCTGAAAAAAGACTTGTTTTCTTCTCCCCTAACTGAGGCAAAGAGGAAATAGTAGTACCTATGTGTTAAAAATCCAACAAAATTCAGATGCTTAGTTATGGGTTGAAAATGCTTCTGAACTGTTTGCTTTAGGGAGGCTTGGTGAGAGGCCTGCAAATGGATTTTGCATGAGCGTCATAATGGGAATTGTGGAAAAATAATATAACTGTAAATCTGTAAACTATATAATATATATAATATAACTGTAAACTGTAAATAACATAATATAACTGTAAATCATGGACAGGTGGAGAGACAGGGTTAAGTGACGCTGGTTTTCATCTTTATTTAGACAATATGAGTGTTCTTCTGTGAGGATCAATTGGCATCTAATTAATGAAAGAGAAGATCCTTTCTTCTGGGTTGAGGCACAGTGATTTCTAACCGGTGTCACTGCTTCTCCTGCTTTTTAAAGGTGTCAGGACCATGTTGTGTGTGATATCCTGTTCCTGTGCTTAACCAGAAGCTTTGGTAACAAGCTGAAGATGGAAAAGTGAAGCTGGGCAGAGAAAGCAACCCAAAAGAGAACAGAGTTAAAATACCATCCTGTCAGTATCCCTAATAGTTTATGTGGGCAATGGCAGAATAGTATTTTAATTTTTATCTGGGTTCCTTTCTATTGATTTATTCAATCTCCTGCTTGTTACTGATGTTTCAGATTAAGCTTAAAGATACGAATGCATTGCCATAATAAATTTATAAGAGGATATTTAAATAGCAAAGATTTGAATGACACAAATGAACTCAGAAGCAGAGCTGAAGAAAGAATTTGCAGAGATGTCACAGCAGTCAAAAATGGCTGCTAGAAACTCCTCAATTAAAAAAAACCAAAAAAACAAAAAACAAACAAACAAAAAAATCAAAACAAAACCAAAAAATAAGCCACCAACCTGGAATGCAATGGGCACATAAGGTGTTTCATATAAATTCAGGCTTAACTTTTAACTATTGATACTACTTTAACTAATCTTTAAAAATGTTAAGAACAACTAGTTTAAAGAATATTATTGAAATGTAAGATATCTATTTGGAACATAGTAAAACTAATATGTTGAAAAAGGGATGCATATTTTTAAAATGCACCTAAAATTTGAATTGGTTTTCCTTCATCTCTGTTTCACCAGGTATTTCCTCAAAGGGCATGAAAAAGTATATTTAGACTGTATGGGCTTCAGATTTGCTATTGGTTTTTTTCCTAGTTAATAGGACACATCTGTCTTAACAAAGCAAAGATCTGACATTTTAAGGCAAAATCCTTTGGTTCTTCCTTTCTCAAATGAAAGATGATCCTCTTTAGGAATAACTAGTTTGCAATTTGCTTAAATTACTAAGGAGAATCAAATAACATAATTTTCCTTTGTAAATTAAATGAAATTGATAATGACCAAGAGGGTTACTAGTACAAGGCAAAATTCTGCATATGCCAGGCGAGCAAGTCAGTGAAAATGTGATAAAAAACATATGTGAGTGGTAGGATTTTGCAATTGCTATTTTTGTTCTGTAATCCTGATTGGCAATTTATTATAAAAATAAAAAAAGTTAAAAAATATTATCAGTCCTAGCCCTGTAATCTTCCTTTTAGATAGACAGAAAATGTCAGACAGAAAATCTGCTGAAATGCTAATACAAATAATTGTAGTTTCTGACAGCTCATTTTTTGGGAACAGGCTATGGCACAAGACCCCTGGTAAGACATTTGGGGAAGGTGAGAAGAGAAGGGGTTCGTGAAGGGGAGGCATAGATACACAGGAAAGGGGAACAGCGTCACCAAACTCAAGGATACATGGACTGTGTGGTCACTTTAGGGAAATCTTCTAGGAGGTGCATCTCTCCAAGACAAAAAAATTTCCAGAAAAGTTAAGTCTTTTCCACTTTTACTTTCAGCTGTCTTGTGGAGCAGAGGGACTTCTCCTCACTGGTGCATGTCCCAGCAGAACCCACCTGAATAGTGTACTGCAGCAAGAAATGCTATTTTTTTCTTTTGGGCAACGATGACAGAAGGACTCAGAAACAGTTGATGAAACATTGAGAAAGCAAAGGGAAGACGATGGGAATAGCCCCCAAGAGTGACGTGAGAGCAGACACACAGGAGGGACAGGAGAGCTCTTGAGCAGCACATGGTGTCTCCATGGGTGAGAGCACCAGGGGTCATGACCATGTCTGGCTGTCTGAGCTAGTATTACGAGCCTTTCAGCTTTGTAACACCGCTGGAAAGACAGGCAAACTATGTTTGCAGGAGGCTGGGGAAGGTATTGTAGATTAAAATGGAAATGGAATGACAAAAGGGATTGCGTCTTGATGGGATGCTAAAATCTTCCATGGGAGAGCAGAATACAGCACACATTATATCTGGATGTGCGTAGAGACATACTCACATCTGTAGAGATACAGATAGACAAGTAACTTGAGTGGGTGGCTGAGACTGAGAACCACAAGCACAATTACTTCATAAATTGATTCTTCCCACTGCTTCAGTGTGGACTTTTTCCTGCTAAAAGGTTTCATTGCTTTTCTCAGCTTTGCCTGCATGTGATCTGCTTTTTGAACAGAAGGTATAAGTAGAATATATGTTGAAATGCTACAGGTGTAGAAAGGAGAGGCAGAAATAAGAATCTTTCAGTCACATTTTTCATGGTGAATGTTCAATTGCCCTTAGCCAGGGATTCTTATAATGGGGTAAAGTAGTATTTTACTGTGAATACTGTTCTGCAGCTATGACAGCACTAGTGGTTTTCATGCCACTTCTCTGCAAATAAACACAGAGGTTTTATTAAGATATATATATATATAGTTCATATATCTTTTTGTAAGGGTTAAGTATCTATACTTTCTTTGTGCTCATGAAATCAACTGCAAAACTCTTTTGGGGCCAGATTTTTTTGCTTAGCAAACTCAGGTGCACTTTTAGGATTTGGGTTACCCTGCAGACAATGAAATTACAAAGGGCAAGGACAAAAAAAAAAAAAATAGAAGAACAAATGAGCCAGAGGTATGGTTACACACTTGATGCCCAGATAACCCCTTTCTGCCAGCCCAGCTTTTATAATCTGGAAATACACACCTCACTCTTTCACTTATACAAACAAGCAGACAAAATCATGCTGCCTGGTCAGGTGTTTGACCTTGCAAAGAGAGGCACTTGTGAACCTGAGTTATTTTTGCAAAGAAGGAAGAGTGAGTGTTTGAAGATCCTCAAACATCAGGAAATTTGTCCATCCTCCTGCCTGGGTCTGCTGGGTGGTGATAAACAGCCACTGTGTGGTGAAAAGGAAAAGGGGAGACACCCAAATCCAGCAACAGCTTTAGTTTTCAGGCTGTCCTGGACAAGAATGGGAAGAAACCCATGATTCATCCATGGAGGCTGCAGCCAGGATCCAGCTGTAGGTTGTAGAGCAATTGCAGTGCATTCCTGGGAATTGCTGAGCTGGGCTGTGGGCAGGAGCCTCATGCCTAAATATTTTCTGTGGCTTGGCTGGTTTTTAGCTTATAGAACTTAGTCAGATCTTTGGCTTGCTCTGGATTAGCTCTTCCTTTAAAACTGGCTTGGACAGCACCAGTGGAGAAAAATAGATGTAACATGTAATGGCATAAGAAGTCCAGGAACTGTGCAAATATGTAATTTTATTTAAAAAATTAACAAACCCCATTTTTCATAAAACTAATTTTAGAAAAGACTATTTATCTTTAAAAAAGAAAAGTATTATATTTCAGGGATGCAGTTGGCATGTGATGGGCCAAAGTGACCCCTGGGTGGTATAATTTGAACTGGTTGTGTTTGTACCATGGCTTTATTTAACCTAGAGTGTATGATAGCTGGATGTGTGTGGTAATCATACTGCTCTTAAGGAAAAGAATGTAACAATCAAATACACATATATTTCTTTTTCATTTCTATCATTATCTCTTGTGTATTGTGCTTGCATATATACTAAACTGTTAGTTGACTGCTGATGTTAACAAGAATGTGGTTAGATTTTATGTCCGCTAATAATATTCAGGTTTAAGCTCCAAAAATTAAACTGAAAGCCTAGACAACTTACCCATTCACTTGGGACCAAGAAATACACCAGCATTCCTGACAACTCTGGTCAGTGATAGACACTTCAAGGCTTATTGTGAGTTCCTTACTTATTTCGGAAAGAATTAAACTTTCTGTAGTAGTTAATCTCAATGATTTTGTTTGCCGCATTGCTCTTTGGCAAGACCAATTATTGCTTCTGATGTAAAATTTCTCAGATAAACAAGGTATAACTTGAATTGAATACATTGAATATGGCATTTCAAAGCTAGCTATATAAAGGCTTATGAACTTTAGAGAGGCATTGAAAACTAAGGAAGAAAGACAATAGTTAATGCCCTCTGCTTGCATACAACCCCTTCGTTCTTGAACCCACAACTCCTTTCTTACCAAACTTACTGTTGTTATTTTAATCCATCTGCTATCCATATGCAAAACTAAACAGAGCAAACCAGTTGCTTGACTGCAAAATTAAATGTGAAAAAAATTCTAATACAAGTACATATCATTATTTATATTAACATAATTACTGACCCACAATACTACTACTTCTGACATTGAATTAGTGTAATTTCTTGCATGGCCTAGGAATGGGACAGAAGTGCTTATAAAAAGCTCTTTTAGCACTTGTTTGTGACTTTGTGGCAGGTACTCATACATTGGTGCCTGGCGTGAAGGAGGTGTTTTTATATATTGCTGGAGAGTGACTGCCAAAGAAGGCTTTTGAACATCTGTAAGTAGGGCAAGGCAGATAGATTTCTATTTAGGAGCCAAGCTTACTGATTTATCAAATTACTACTCAGGTTCCCTGACATCTACTTCCCCATAACATCAACTCAGTCTGCTTTCATTATGTGAGAGCATACAGTGTGTGACATGGGAGGTCTATCCCTGAGCTGTAGCTGCTAATCAATGATGTGTTATCATCACATACTTTTTTTGTTGTTTTTTGGTTTGTTTTTGTTTTTATTTTTGGTGGGTTTTTTGTTTGTTTGTTTGTTTGTTTGTTTTCATTTTTGTTTTTTGGTTTTGGGGTTTTTTTTTACAACTGTCTACATCCCACTGTTGTAGAAGACCCTAGACAGAATGATGGGAAAACTGGAATCACCTCCAAATAGACATGAACTGGGGGTGATATAACACAAGGCAAAAGGCTTAAAGGTTAAAACTGCACAAAAAATAAGAAAGAGACCAAACTTCTGGTATTGGTAGACATCTGACAGAAGCAGAAAAACAGCATATATGCCCAAGAAGTAGGTGTGGTGGCTCTGAATTATTCTCTAAGGTCTGCTATACACATCTGGAGTTTTAGTAGTGTGATACTAATTTTCAATTTGTTGTCCTGGTATTGCACCAAGTAGCTGAAGAACTCTTCATGGTTTCCTGTTACCATCACATCAACAACAATTGCATCTATGACTGTTGGAATTTTCTAAGGAAATGATTTCCCTCATTTTCTTAGGATTAAGTCACTGACTGCCCTTGCCTCAAAGTATAGCATTCAACAGGTCTTGATTTTTGTAATGGTCCTTTATATTTTCTAACATCCCTCAACCCAGCTTTCAAAATGTATTTCAATGGAGAGTTAATTCAACTGTTTTAAAATACAAAATATATTTTGCAGACACCAGTGTGTAGCCCCTGGTTAGTGAAACAGGCTGAGCAGGGAGCCTTTTTTAGCATTGTTTTTGGAATATGGATCACTTGAGGGTCTCTTCTGGCAGCTGCACTTCTTACTGCTGTGCTGGTATGTCTCCCTCCTTGTTGCTGTGATTTCAGGGCATGCATGATGCGGAGGTGATCCAGTTGGAGGGGTACAAAAATTGAGGGCTACTCCTGGTCTCAGAGTGAATTTCCCTGCTAAACACATCCCTCTTTGCTATTGCTGTAAAACTCAATAATTTTTTCTCTATAACCTTCCAGCACCATCCATGCACCTTAGAGGTGGGAAACACATTTGTTTACCCTTCCATCTGCCAGATCAGATCTGCTTGCTCTGGACTCCAGGAGAAGTGTAGTGTTTCAAGCTTTCAAAGGATGCAATTTCTTCTGCAACTGCAGAAGGACAGAATTGTTTATATCTATTTGTACAACCACATTCAGTTCTAAAGATGGAAAACACTTTAAGAGCTTGCCACCATTAAAAAATGGGTATCAGACAGACTGACACATAGATACAGGCACTATGGCATTAGCTATATTTTCCTCTCTTGAATAATGAGGCAAATCTGTGTGCTTGGTTAGAGAAGGTGCACATTACATAATCCATAGCATTAGGGTTTATTAGTGTTGGTGAAAGTCCCTTGCAACACATGACAAGAATAAGCTGATAATTATGGGGCAACATTTCCAAAATTTGCTGGGGGATATATCCATCTTTCAGAAGAAATTTTTTTTCCTTCATTTAGATGAAGAGTTGTAAGTGATTTAGTTACTTCTGAGAACCCTATTCTGTTCTTGTGCATTTTAAAGAGTTCTAAATGAAAGTCACTGTATTTAACTGTCCTGTAGCTTCATCTGATCTTCTCAATTGTAGCAGCACTTCCTCCTTGTCACAGCATAAACTTCAGCCCAGCTGTAGTACTTCTTCAAGCAACACAAATGTCTGAATGTCAGAAGTACTTTCAAATAATAAATGCTGGACCTTTAAGGGTGGTTCATTTAGCATTAAACAGACTTTTCAGCTAATAAATTTCTTGTGTTATAAAAATAATGGCCTTTTTAATCTTAGCAAGAGTAATTAAACAGACTTTGTTATTAATGATGTTGTAAATGGCAGTAGATACTGAATTTTCACTGTAGAGGGAGAGTTGTATGGTGATTTTTGAAGGGTTTTATTAACTTGATTGGACAGTGAAGCTAAAATCATATGTTCTTTTCCTTCTCCTTCTGAAGATGTTGATTTTCTCCCTGATGTGAAGAAATTCTTTGCTTTTTTCAGTTCATATTGGAGATTCTTGTCTTCATCTTCTTTTGCCAACCAGCATGGTAGCAAGAGGATCAAATTCTGTATATTTTCACTCTTGGGTTGCCTGGAATGAGTTTTGTCAAAGGGACTTGGCAGTGTCTACTTCTGCAGTGCTTTTTCAATGCTTGCTGAGGGTTCCTATCCATGTTTCATCCCAGGGAAATAAGAGTTTGTTACATGTCCAGATAAAAATCCTGGCTTTCCAGCTCAGATTAAAGAAACTATTTTGACTGTAGAATCCAGAGTCAGCCAAGACAGCTGACATAGTACCTTCTCCTTGTTTGTTTGTCTTTTTTTTCCTGTTGCATTATACTGTCTTCCTGGTCTTCCTGGTGCCATGCAAGGTATGGAGAGCAACAGTAAGTTAGTCTGATGGCCATATCTCATGTGTCAGACCATTAATGAAGTCTCTACTTTGGAACATGGCTCTAAACTGGGGACAATGTCAGTTTGTTCTCTCCTCTGAGTCAATACAAATCCTCTCAGAAGGGTTTTGATCCACATTTGCCATCAAAGAACTGCTCAGCTTTGCTCAGTATTGCGGAAGAGTTCATAACTTTTGAGAAGATGCCTTCATTCTACTTCCTTTCCTACACATAAATTTTTAGTATCATGGCTTCAGATAATCTTGCTTCAGACTTCCTGCTCCATGTTTTACACATCTTTCTCTTGATTTTTAGAGATCACCAGTAGCTAACTGAAAGCACAGCATCTCATGTGTTTTCTTACCATCACTTACCAATTCTAGGACCAATGCTGAATAAATTGTGAGTTTTTTACAACATGGGACTCTAAACTTTTCCGGATGAAAACACAGAATAATAACTTTTCCATGAAATGAAGGACTTTTCTGGCCAGTTTTAAAAAGACCTTTTACAGTGGCATGGGACCCTCTATCACTCCTTTTGTCTTCTATGTCTTAATTTCTCCTGAGAAAAATGCTTGACAAAAAGCATAAAAAAATACCCTGAACTCTAGAGACCAAAATTTCTCAGCTTTTGGATTGTGTCTGTTAGTAAATGCTTTCCAAGCTCTCATGTTTCTGTGGGATTTCATGTGAATTCCAGTCACAACAAAAGGAGCACCTTTTAAAAATTCTCCTTGCTCCGTTCGCTGTCCTCCAGGGCTTGGTCTCATCTTGGAGCCTGTTTCGAATCACAAGCTTAAACTGCCTTTGCTGCCTCTTCCAAGTATTACTTTACACTAAAAAGATGGGAAAAAAAAAACCCCAAACAAAACAAAACAGAAAAAAAAAGCCTTGGCATCAGTTACTTGTTTCCTTTTCTCTGTCAAGATTACACTAGTAGCTCTGAGTAATTTGGTCTCATTTTCTCAAGGGAGTAGTACTGAAATAATTCAGTGTTTATACAAATTCTCAAAGTCCTGCAATGTTTTGGAGACTTCCTGGGATGTTTCTAGTTTTTTCACAGGCTAAAAGGCCTTTCTCAGAGGTAGGTCCTTCATGTAAACCTAAAAATGGCACTTTCCCACCATACAGCTTATCGGCAAGTTTAAAGTTCAATAGTCCTCCCTTGCTCTCTCTCCCTGTCTCACACACATGAAAGTGAAAAATAAAAAATGAAAAGGCTGTTCCAGTTCTGCTGAGAGTTGTGTTTCAGTCATTTCATTTTGGTGTGCTGCCTGATCGTGATAATGTAATGCGGTCCGTGATGATCTGAGGACAGAAGAAAGGCAAATTAGCAGGAAAAAAGAGCAGCTTTTATTCAATGAATTTTGTCTCATCCATGTAGTAGCTGATGAGGGAAAATTAGATGCTCTCAGCTTTCCTCATGCTTTGGATTATGGAAACACTCCTCTATGGGCATAGGCACAAGATTAATTCCTTACCAAGGCATTAAAACTGGAATGATTTGATTCTGCTAGATCTAAAATGCATAATTGTGTAACTTTTGTACTCTGAGGATGTGTTTTCCAAAACTGTTTTGGTTTTAATCTCACTGTGATTGCCAATAAAACTGTTGAATTTGGAGATGACCAGGTTAGAGGAGGGCATATTTAGGCAAAGACTTGGTTCTCCTGTTCTTCTTTTCTCACGTTAAGGAATGTGGTTACTTTTGTGGCATAAATTTTGGTTTCAGGATCACAGAAGGAGAAGCCAGTTTCCTTTCCCAGTACTTTGTGCAAGGTCTTATTGCACTGCAGATGTACAGGAAAAGGTGGTATCTCAAAGTTCCATCCCTGGAACTTTGATTACTTATTTCTACTTATTTTAACTTTTTGATTACTTATTTCTACCCCAGGGGCCCTTGCTGTTAACATTGTTAAACAAAATTGTCTTGCTGGCATTGTGTTCTGACTAACAATGTACACCTCTGTAAATTGATTAATGTAATGGTTTTTGTTGTAAGAGCAAAATCTCATTTTACATTTTAAAGAACAGATAAGGAGAACTTTTCCTGTGCCCAAAGAAACAGATTTGTCCAGAGAGGTTAAGGAAGCTGGAACATGAATTATCTAAAATAGAAAAGGTTTGATTATACAATCCTTTCAGACATCTAAAGGCCTGCAGACCCTATAAGTCTGGAAACCAATTTTCTTATTGCAAATATTCCTTGTAAAACAGAAGTGTCAGAATGAAAGCAGAATTCCCATTTTTTTTTTTAATCTACTAGATTACAGCATCTTTTGAAAGAGGGGAGAGAAAACCACATGAGTACTTTAGAGTTGATGTGCAATGAACATCATAGAAAGGAGATGTGAAAAAAAATGAAGAATTTTAAACCTCTGACAGCTACTATCCAACACCAAAATGAGTAGCTGCTGGCACAAAGCTGGTGTTGCAATAGCCAAAACTGGGAAAATCTAGCCTTGGAAGAGGTGAAGCAGCCCACAAGAATTGTGTTTTGACCCACTACCTTGAGCAGTAATTCACTAGGAAACATTGAGCAAAACAAGCACAGCTCAGAGTGAAAACTTGTAAACCCTAAATTTGTCCCAGCTACATCCTTTCTTCAAGGTGGAGACAGAAAAGGGAAAACTGCAGGGTAACTTGCTACAATAAGAAGAGGAGGGTAAAGTCATAAAAAGCTTAAGGACAAAGGAGAGACAATAAACACAAGAGGAAGGTAGCAAGCAGTGGTGAATAGACATTTGATAAAGGTGGCAACCATACCTAGATGAACTTGAAAATACCTGCCATTTTGGTACACTAAAAAGGCAAGAAAGTGCAGTAATAACTTCAGACACTAGGGGAAAAAAACTTAAGTTCAGGACAGGAACTCTCATGTTTACCAATTCAGCTTTGTAATGTTCTAAACACAAAGTATCACACTATGCAACTGAAGAGAAATAAATAGTAGATTATGTCCTCCAGTTAGAGTAGGTAGCATGCCCAATCTCTTCTAAATTCAGAGGATTTTTAATGCTAATGAACAGGATTTACCTTTCTGAATTGTACCTGTCCTGAAGTTCTATATGAGTCTAGTTTCAGTTAGCCATGGAGTCCTGTCCACAGACAGGAAATTCCAAAGGCATCTCCACAGGTCAGTTCTTTCACAGAGCAACCTTGTCTGACGAAAGAGCCACCAGGGCTGCTGTAATTTTTTTGATCAATTGAAATGGTTTTGCAATGGTAACTATGAGCCAAATAAATATACTCTGCTGTCAGTCACTCAGTGGAAAAATTAAAAATAGAACAAAAAATTAAATGATTAACCAGCTTTCAAAATGTCTTCCTAAATATGTCCACATTTCTGCCTAACAAAAATAAAAAAATCTAATTTTTGTCAATAATTTCAAAACATTTCTTCCTGAACTTTCCCAAGTCTTGGCAAACTCCAAAGGTGACATCTTGAGTCTCTGTGTTTCCAGGTCTGGCTAGTCCATGGCCTCGGATTTGAGGAAGCTTACTCTTTCTAGCAGTCTATCAGGTGAACAGGCAGAAAGTCACATGGGATAATTTTAGAAACCTTCCTGAGTAAGTTTTCAGAAATGGCACAGCTCCAGTTTTCTTGGCTCCAACAAGAACTTCATTAAAATCATCTGTTCCCATGGATCATCTACATTTTGACAAGTCAGCATTTTCCAGAGGGAAAAATAAAAACAAAGACTGTTCTAACAAAGTTGGAACAGTTGGAGTAATTTCCAGTAACAATCAAACGTGGGATAAACTGCAGAACAGTTTTAGCAATAGAGATCCATGACAACACTAGGCTGAGCATGATGGTCTACCATACCAGGCAGAGTTGCTCAAATCTTGTGTTGATGCTTATCTGTTTTCTCTGCCTAAATTCTTTCAGGAAATAATCTCTTACTTCTTGATGGCTTTATTTTCCATATCTTCTATGTAGATTTCAAAAAATTATGTAAACTTGATTGTTAAAAGGAGGGGCTTCTTTATCTTCCTCTTCATCCCTTTCTTAGTATTATTTTGTGCACTGGAGTGTCAAAGCATGTATTTTTGTTGCTGTTATAATGTACAAAATGCCTGACTAGGGTTGCTCCATACACTTAGTGTCCTAGTGCTTAATGAAAACAGAGCCTCTCATCAAGGCAACATGAATATCTAAAAGATTTTTTTGGGAAATAGGAGTCAGGTGGTTTGTGCACTATTGTTCTCTGACCAAAAGGGGGTAAAGTAGAGGTTAATCTTTAGAAAGTTGCCCAGGAAGCCATTTCCAGCTGTTCTCTCAGGTAAGGCTCTTGATCAGTAATCCTGGTAGAGCTAATTAAGGACACACTCTAAGGCAATTATAGCAGAAACCTATTTTGTGTGTATATATTTATCATAGTCTAAGTAACTTTGGATAGGTTACTGGAGAAATAAACATCTACACTTGATTTCAAGCTGCTGTTACTGTAAAAGGAAAAAAGAACCCCTGCCATAATATAAGTCCCCTGGCATTTCCAGATATCCTCACCTGTTGCAAATTTTTATTTTCTGTGGCTGAGAAAGTAGCCCTTCTTTGGGAAGAAAATAAAGAATTTGGCTGAATTTGCATCTAAACATTCATCCATCATTCTCTGCTGTCAGCTCTGTCAAGGACGATATTGCATTCCTTCTTACCATGTTTGGGATAAAGAAAATTTTCCTTGGAAAGTCTGGATGCGAAAGGTTATTTTAAGAACACTGGTTTAGAAATTATTCTTGACCTGAAATTTGCCTCCTTTTCTCTCAAGGTCTCAAAGTTGAATTCCAAGTGTCTACGTAGGAAGGATTTGCTTCCTGCCCCCCACTCCCCCGCTTCCTACCCATGACTAAAAGACAATCAGATTTGAAATTATTCATATTATGATGGCATATTTGATTCTTCCCCATGATATTGGAAGACAACCCTGTAAGAGGAGGAGGTAATCCCAACAAAAGTGTGGGCGAGGGGTGTGTTGCATATTATGTTATTGTTATTTCACGTAGGGAATTGAGGCATAAAGAGATGAAATTAAACCACACAGGAAATCTGTGATAGACATGAGAATCCAACACAGATCTCCCAACCCTCAGTCTGGTTCTCCAGCCATTAAGCTATTGTTCCTCTCTCCCTTGTCTCCTAATTGGATCTATATCCACCTTTTGTCATGGACTCGTGCTAAGTATTGTGCCTGTAGGTAGAAACCCCTCACACTTTTTTCTTCAGTGCTGATGCTAAACTTTAACAAGCAGGACATCCTTCCACTTCTTTTTTTCCCTGATGTCTGACAATAATGGCTCAGTAATTACCGAACTAATGTTATCAATTCCAACAGATATCATATTTATTACCAGAAAGTTCTATGTTGCTGTTCATCAGTTAGGAATGTGTATAATTGAAACACTAAAATGAAGTCTGTACGAATATGTGTGATTCATCATGAATTCTGCATGCCCTACACTCTTCTTCTCTTAATTAAGTTGTCAAATAGAAAACTTATAATTATTGCTACAGCATATTTTGTAGAAATTCCTCTCTACCCTCATATAAAGCTCGACTCAGTAGAAACATCACAAAGATTGCATGTGTGGATTGTACACCCTTGTCTTATTATGCAAATATTTTGCTGTCCTACATGACTGTTTTTAACCTGTTTTGCAGAATCTTCTATGGAAACTGAACATGAGATTGAGACTCACTCATTACTTTTTTTCTGTTCCTTCCTACATGCAAATAATAATTCACTTTCTACCAGAAACTCATATTACAGATCTACTAGATTATTTAGCCTAGTAAATCAGGACTGTGGTGACACAGCACTGTTTAACTGCCCTGTTTGGTGCAGTTTGGTTTCCAGCCTGGATCTAGACTGGGGCTCACAGCCCAGTGCACTTATGAAATGAGGACTTCTGCACTCAGGATATCTCAGGTGTTTGGGGACTGGTTTTTAAACACCTAGACCTCCTCAAACCAGAGGTTCAGGCATGGCTGGGTTTGGCTGCACTCTTCATTCTTGTGTGAGAGATAAAATGAGCACTGTGCTTTTCACTTTCATGCCTTTCCTAGGTGGGATGAGAGACACCAAAGTGAAGATGCATCTGCTCTGCATGTTCAGTAAAAACAACACAGCCCTCCTCCTAGTTGGTTCCCACACTGCATTTCACTGGTCCTCATTTGCAGGCAGTTTGAGAAGCACCTTGCTGTGCTCATCCCCTTGCCATTCATAAAAACCAGTGCTTTAAAAGTATGCTCTTTGGCTTTTTATGCAAGAACCTGAGTTGTTTAGAATATTTACATTTACGTAAAGCAACAAGCTCCAGTGGGCCATTATCCAGTCAGAAAATGCACAGAAGGGTTTGGGAAGAGAGCTCAACCTCCTAAGCCAAGCCAGGCAGCCCAGGATGCAGGTCTGATGAGCTGTCAGCCAGGGGTGCAGTGGTCAACCCTGCCTTTGCCTTTGTCTGCTCCACACCAATCACATCTTGGTCATTCATTCTCTGGTTTTGTTTATTTTGCTTGTAATTTCTTATATGAAGATAGCTTATATGCAGATGTTTTGAGGGGTTTTTGTTTTTTTTTTTTTTAATACTTTACATCTGATTATAACTGTTTTCACTTTAGTGTCAAAAGACAATACCTAAAACAATATTGAAGAGAAAGACACAGGAGTTTGTGGGCACTGGCAGCTGCCAAATGGAGCAGCTATATTACTGTGGATGCTTGGGAAACCAATTAGAAACACATGGAGTGACAAAAAAATGTATGTAATTTAAGATTAAAACAGTGAGTGCAACCACACTGTGTGAAACTTAGGAAATATAGGGCTAGCACTCAGCATCAGGAAAATGCAGTTGGGATTTCTCAAAGAGAAATTAAACATCAGTGCTGGGAAGTAAGGAAATATTTTCATCGTAGCTTAAGTACATGGATATATCAATGTCAAGAAATTTGTTTTTAAATGTAAAGTTGGTTAAAAGCAAGTCTAGTATTCAAAACTGGGTTCTGTGGGAAAATGATTACCTTAAATGATACCCTAACTTTCTGAGTGGTACAGGTCAGAAGCCATGAGCCCAGGCAGAAGCTCTTTCTTTTAACTTTTGCTAAGAAATGGATCAGAAAAGATGATGGAAGATGTCATGACAAATGTGAGACAAATCCTCTTAACATAAAAAATATAAAACTGAGATTATAGGAATTCTGTACGCTCATTATCTGGCAGTATATTTACAAGAATGCATAATTATTTTTTAATACATCAGAAATGGTCAAGTCAGATATTAGCTTATCCACTTACATAATGTCACAGAGAAAATTTGTGCTTTCTACTCTTCTTGTTCTTTATGGCCAATAAGGAATTTTATGGAAGTTTTCATTCTTCAGATATGTGCTGCTGATCCAAGATTTCTGCTCCAAGAATAAAGTTCTGAAGATGGCACAACACTTAGGGTATTTTCTGGTTTTATTTCTTGTTGCCAGAGATGTAGAGTAGAAAATGGTTTTTGTCAGTGCTGGTACGCCAAAATTTGAAAGGTAAGTATTACAAGGATTGAATTCCAATACATACTTTAAATTAATTTATTTGGTGAAAGAACAGAAATACAGGTTACAGAAAACTGATTACTCAAAGGAATAACCAGAATGATAAGAGCAGGGACTCCTGGGTGGGAGCAGAGATGACATTCTTCCAGCAAGCAGGATTAACTTATTTTTGTGAAGAACAATTATATAGAAGAAATTTTCAGAGCTTTATTTTGTGGAATTTGCAACACTCTGGTTTTGGTTTTGTTGCATTTATTGTTGTTTGTTTGTTTTTCAGTTTGTGTGGTTTGGTTTTTTTTTTTGATTGTTTGGTTGATCTCTTTTAGGTTTTTTTTGTTTGGTTGGTTACTTTGTTTATTTGTTTTGTGTTTCTGTTTTGTGTATGTGTGTTCTGTGGACAGTTTCATTTTTCCTCTCAGGAAAACTAGTCCAGTCTTCTCACCAGTCCTTGCCCTTCTCTGCACAACTAACATGGCCAAGTGTGGTATATGTCCTTTACCAGCACCCGAACTTCATCATTTCATGGTGAGTGAAAAGAGTAACACGCTTTTGGCAAAAGAGTTGAAGCTCTTTATTTATTAAGCCAACTCTGTAAGCTTTGTCTTTGTCCTCCACCCTGTACATCCACGAGAAATGGTTTAAGTATGTAGGACATTTACTGCTACAACAGAAAATGAGCAGGGAGAACAAGCTGCATTTAATCTTTGTCGACTGCAGAATAATAATTATTAAGGAATGAAACTTACAAGATTTTCACAGGCTTGAAAATTGTCTCCAGCTCTACTGCCAGCAGAAAGCTTGCTGCATTCAAGACTGACAAGCAAGGGTGAGAGCTTTGCTGAGCAGCATACTTACAGATTTCAGTAATTTGCCTGTTCTGGGGAACAGAAACGAGAGATGAAGGAAAGAGACAGCACTATGGCCCATCTGTGCAAACCAAAAATGCTGCTAGTAGGTCAGAACGAGTCGTACAACTGCCCCTGATAATTAAATCTATGGCCTCCATAAAGCTTCTTAATGAGATCGCTTTACTGTCTTGGCCTTACATTGCTGGTAACAATTAATTTGCATTTTAGAATGTTTCTATTTATCTACTGTTTGCAATTTTAATATTTGTCTTTACAGAGTGACATGCAAAAGTCTGATTTGTTTGCTCAGGATTTACTTGTCTCATTTTGACTACCCAGATGGAATAACAATACTTTGAATGAGAACTTCAGTGCTATTTCAAAATGGACAAAAAATGTTTTTCTTGGTATAAATTAAAATGGTATTTGAATATGCAGCTACACAGAACTTTGAAAAACACACTTTTTTTTTGATAGCCATCTTTGAATAGCTTATCCTTAGCTTTTCCTATTGTGATGAAAAAATAGCCCTCGCATTTCAAATCTATTCTGCACAGAACATGCTGGAGATGTGCTCCTGATACAGTGACCGAATTCCAGCCAGATCCAATGCAAGAACTCTTTGTCTGAGTCACTGAAATCACTTCTAAGTGGCACAGTACAAGAGCTAATACTCATAATTTTACATTCTTTGAAACAACAACAGCAACAAAAAAAATTTAGAATACCAGATGCGGATGTTTGCTCAGACATTTGTAGAAGTGAGAATGTGTCTGGCTGTTTGGAGCATTATTTCTGTATCGTGATGTCTTTTGTGCCATGGAACCTGCTGTGAAACCTGCTCTCTGTGTAACAGCTCATATGGAAAGATCAAGGGTGCACTGCTTTGCTGGCATGGCTGCAGGATAAACAGTTCTTAACCAGACTATCACACACTGCTAGAGTTTCTGAGCAAAAAGTTATGAAGTTAAAGACACTGGGTTCTGCCCTCATTTAAAAATAAAATACTGCTTGGAAAAGCTGAAACTGGGGAGGGAAAAGAAGGGGTTTGAAATCCACATCTGAATCTGGAATCTGTTTCTCCTATTAGTGCCTTTGTCTCTACCCAAGTGAAAAACCCGAAGAAGCCAAACATCACCCTATTAAAAAAANGCCACAATAAGGACAATATTAGGGCTTTGTGTACTCCCTTTCTGGTCAGAATTTTGTACTGATTTTAGTTTCATCTATGGCTAAACAGGGGAGCTCCGTTTTGCTTGCTAAGTGTTTAAGTCTTCTTGCTAGAGGGATTATTGTTTATCTGGTGCAGATTTTTTTTCACACAAGCTTTAATAGATTGAGCAGTAAACTCAGAAATGTAACCTGCCTTTAAGGACCATTTTTATGCATGGAAAGACAAGTTCTTAGTATTATTAGCTTTATAATAGAGTGATAAGGAAAATAATAGAAAAAGTTAAATCTGCCATGGATTTACTTGGAGATGTGTTGATTAACTGCCATAGATTTGGGTAATGACACCTGAATAATTCCTGTTTATCTTTTACAGCACTTCACTGGTTCCACGCCAGCAGATACTCTTTGATGCAGATATATCTCATGAGTTCTAAAGTGGGCAGTATAGAAGTCTCAAACGTGAAACAGATTCAGTGGGGTATCTTGGTTTAGAAATGCCCAAAGCTTCTTTGAACCCATTGTTTTAGACAGAGTTCCTCCATGTTTTGCATGAAGTTCCACCATTATTCCCCCTCCACTGAAGAAAGATGGTAATAAGAAAAATGCCTTGATCATCTTCCAGAATATACCCAAACCTGCATTTTCCTGCTACCCATGTTCTTATGAAGTCAGCTTGTAGTAGTAACTTGACTATGAGTTATGAGGAAAATGCATCTTCTGATGTTAAGGTTGGGTGATAAATGTCCAAACCAGCATGGGACACTTCAGAGGAAGTGCCATAAATTTACTGCTGAATCAGCTCTGAGGAAGAGAGCTGGGGCTAAAGAATCACAGCTGTCATTTGGCTGTGGGAAACAGTTCAGGGATCATTAGTATTGGTCATTCCCATGAACTTGAGGTTCACAGTGGGGAATGCTGGGAGGTGACACTGCAATCTGTGCAGATCTTGAATCCCAAAAATGAAAGATTGCCTGTTGTTAAACAGGTTACCTTTCATATTCAAAACCAAATGCATTTCCAAGATTTTAGTTTTTCTCTATGTCGTTTAGAAACAGCAAAATTTTAAGAACTTAATTGGTAAAATTAAGCATCAGGGAGAAGGATAATTGTTGGAGTTTTCACCTTAAAATCAGTTTAGCACAGTTGTGTTTTGTATAACATTGCCTGCTAGTTGGAAAATGTTGCAGCATAGTCAGGTTTTTAGTATTTTATATTATATATCAAGATAAGTCAGGGTTTTTGGTCAAATTACTTTTAAGAGAAATCTGTTTCCACAGTATTCCTCCTCCCCCTTATCTCCTGGATGATATTGCAGAGAGAAATTTGGAAACACACAAACATCACCTTTCTGGAAATTTGCAGCTTCTACCTTTAGGCCTCATTGACATTTTGACTTTAAATTTAAGATGTACAGTTTACTCTTCAGTAGTTGTTGATTTTAATGGTATTATTTCCAGGCTTTACTGTAATTGTGTCTCAGAACAGAATGGGCAGTGCTGTGAGTAACTAGGACAGATCTGTCAAGTACCAGGGCTGACGGGCTGCTGCAATGCTTTAATGGGACAGAGTTAATTACTTTGTCCTAGGGAGCTGCATGGGTCTGACTAGGGCAGAGAGATAAACCCTTTGGGTGCTTCATTTCTGCTGTCACCCCAGCAGAAGGACAGCCTGTGGGAAAGCAGTTTCCTAGGGGAAGGAAAGTAAACCATCTCAGTCTTGTCAGTACAGGTGATGGACTGCTATTATTATTATTTTATAATAAAAAGAGAAAGAGATAAAAGAGGAGAGAAGGGCTGCATGAAGGACAAAGCTGGTAATCGCTAGCACAAAAAGATATTTTAGTCTCACTGTCTGCAATTCAAATGTGTCAGGTTTTTTTGTTTATTTTTTTCCTCTTAATGCAGAATAGTTTTTCACTTTTGTACAACAAAAGTGTTGAAACCATGTCCAGAATAACACATGCTTCCTTCTGAAAAACTGAGGCAAATCACAGGAGAAGGTTAAGATCTTGTGATTTTCCCACATGTGATTTTCCTGGTAATCCTATTGCAAGTTCAGCATCATGAGCTGGATGTACATTGTGGTAGAGGAGAGAAGCTTGGAGACACTGACAGCCAAGATATGTAAATATTTTTTAAATACATCTGAGACTCAGGATCTGAATTACCTGCTTCCACTTTCAAAAGTAGTTCAGGCATGGTACATTTGAGAGTCTGTTTGAAAGTAAACAGAACATGGGTTTCTGAGTATTGCAATCACTTCTCATTCTGCATTCTGGCTTTCCTGAATGAAACTAGAAGAAACCCTTCAGCAAAAGAGCTGGCTCAAAAGCACAGAAGAGACAGTGCAACTGCTGGTGTAACTTCCTTATTTTAATGAAGGCTTCTGCATGGAAAGGCATTTCATGCTACTTGTGAAGTTTAATCTGAATGCTATAATTAATCCTTACCCTCAGAAAAAACAAACTGCATAAAAGACCGGATAGAGACCTAATTTGGAATTGCTTTAAAAGACAAAAGTGCCTTAAATTCAACTAAGACAAACTGAGTAAATTTTTTCTGTTTTATTCTTCATTGTACTGATGTAAAGTAGGGTATCTGCCTTTCAGCAACCCCTTTTTTTTCCCACTTGTTTTAGTATTGGGTCAAGAAACTGAAATATTTAAACTCGGTTCAGATGGTAGTATTTTCCGAAAGGATTTTGATGTTTTGAGTAATTTTATTGTTTTGTTTTGGTGGGATTTGTGTTTGGCTGGTTGAGTTTTTGTGGATTTGTTTTGTTTTGTTTCATTTACAGCCTTTTGATGCCCACCATTTGTGCTAATTCCAGTTTAACAGTTTAGTTGGAGAATGGAACAGCACCAGCTGATGAGAGAAAGATAGGCTTGGACCTTCACTTCATTCTGGGTGAGCAGGACTTGGATGGGGATCCATAAATTTGCTGAACTAATGGACTTGATGGCAGAAGTAGCTTTAGGGGTCAAGAAACCTGGGTAGCAACTTCAGACAATAGTTCAGAGCAACCCTGGTATGTCCTAGTTTGCCAGTGGTACAGACAAACATTTGTTAAGAGATTGCAAAGAAAAGGGTGCAGCGCTTTAATCCCTGCCAGGCTGCGGGACTCTACTGTCTTTGCCTAGATCACCAGGTCTAAGAAAATTAAATATTTCAGTTGTGTTCTACACAGCTGAAGTGGGGAGGACAACAATGGCAAAACAATTCTGCAATTATAAAACTAGCATCACACAATGAAAAAAACCACACTAAATTGTTTGTTTCTACCTAAGCTAATATTACTAAAATTTATTTACAAATACTTTTTGGTGCTAAATTATTTTGAACTGAATTATTTATTGGACATTTGTGATTTCTTTTAACACAAGCAGGCTAAGTGTGAACTCGTCAAACAGATGCAAAACTTCTGTGCATTAGAAAAGAGACTATGTATTCAAAAAATACTCCAGTATCTATTTCAAATGCCATAATATCAGCATACAAGTTGTTAGGCACCTAACAGAACAAGCAAGCAAACAAGTTACAGAAAAAAGAAAAAGGTGAGAAATTCAAGTCAACAGGTAAGAAGAAATGCGGAAAATAAAAAAGACAGGGACTTAGACAGAAGGAAGCTTTAGGTTGCTCCTTTCTTTAATCTTGGTTTCTTTCAGGCAACGTCATCCTGCCAGTTCTGGAAAAAAACAATCTCAATGGAATAATTTTTTTCCTGTGCTTTTCTACTTTTTTGTGTGTCATCCTTGCTTTGAAGAAAAACCTGTAGATGACTACATGTCATGCCCTAGAATGGCTGCTAAAAGATGGCATGCTGTTTTCCCCATGCATGAGAAGCACCCTCTTCTCCAAAGGAATGGCTCCTTTGATAATCCTCTTTGGTACAATGACAGTCTGCAATTCTTAGGTGTTTGATTCTCCACTAAAACACCTCTTTCAAAGTTCTATAGATTTTCTAGATTTAATTTTTCTTTTAAATATATTTAAAATGCTAATTTATGGTTCAAATGCAGCTGGAAAGTTTAAGTTTTTCTCTCCTTATCTCCTTTATCATTCAAATTGAACATAATTTTAATTCTGTACAAACTTGTTTCTGTGCTTTGCAACCCAAAGTTGTTGCACTTTTCCTGGATGAAACCTAGTCACACCCAACATGTGAAAATTATTGCTAAATCTTTTGATGTTTTTTATCTCTGTTGCAGCTACAACCCTACTTAGATAAGAGAAAAAATAGTCATATTATTTCCAAGGATCTCTCTGGCAGCTTTCTGACTTCTGGGTTTGTTTTCTTTGTTTGCTGTTTGACGATGTGCATGTAATTACTAGAGATTTGTCTAATTAGGGAGTAATTTAGTCCTTGCTGAATGAAAGGCAATGGACAAGCCTGCATATGGCTGCAAGGGAGCTGTAAGAAAAGCCAGACTTCTTCTTCCATGAGCTGAGTTTACCATGCACTTCCTTACAATTCCTATTCCTTAAGCCAGACATGTGAGTCTGTCTTAGCAGATGAGGAGGATTTTGTTTTCTGATCCAAGGTGCTGTCTGCAGTGCATTGCCTGTCACCCTTGCAGTGGTTATATATGGGATATATGGGCTCCCTGATCTTACCCAGCACAAGGTGCCTGAGAGCCAGTGGACTCCTGGGACTTCAGAAGTCAGCCAAGGTGCTCCAAGTTTTAACAAAAGTTTTAAGTGAAAGGACCTGGGTGGCTTGGATAGGTTCAGTTCCCTCCCTTCAAAGTCCTCAGTGGAGCCCTTTTGTGGGTGAGGACACAGTTCTCTTGATAGCTTCTGTAAAGAGATTGTCCACCTGTGCAAATATAACTGACAAAACCCAAAATATCTCAAAATTCTTTTTTTGGGGATGGATGGGGATGTGACAATGAGAGATGGTGCTCAGCTTGAATATTGCTGTTTAATTAAATCCCCAAGTGCCCTATTCTGGAGCTTTGTGCTATCACCCTCCTCAGAGTCATCTCAACCCAGGGACCTGCTCGACTCATCAGTCTGGAAAAATACAGAATGATCACTTTCTGCAACTTCTGTGAGCTGAATTTGCTCAGATAAAGGCTCAGGTCAGGAAAAAGACAGGCAGAGGAGTGATAGTGGGGCAGAGCAGAGAGGGTCTGAGAAGAGCCTTCCTTTTCAGCAGAACAGACTGAGCTGTGCTGCTTGGAAGATGGTATAACCAACCTGAATTTTAGGGAACCTTGTGGTTTTTTGCTATACCCCTCTTCCTCCCTTTCCTAAGTCCCACCCCCTCCCCCCCAAAATAGTGATACTCTACATAAGAAATATTATCAAAAGGAAAAGATGGGGGTCTAGCTATGGATAAACTAGCTTTGATGGGGAAAAGTATCAGATTAACTTTAATCTTCATCTATATTTTGACTCTTTGGAGGAGAACTGTGTCTTAAGCCCACTTACTAACAAGAAACAAGATACTGATTGGACCACAATGTACTATCCAAGGCTGTGTGACCATGAACATTGCAACACAGCAGAAAAGAGCTGCTGCTCAGCATTTGCTACATTATTTAATCAAAATTTAAATGCTGTGTGACCTTAGGCAATGGCAAGTAACTAGCTTCTCCAGTCCTTGGCAGGTTACTCACCCTGCAAGACAGCAGTTTGAGATATTAGCCATTGACTCCTTAATTGTATCTCTCTTATCCTTTCACCCTTAAAATCTCTCTGCCTAACCTGCAGCTGGAAAGATGAAGAGATTTTTCCAAGGCTGTAGCTGTGCTAAAGACACAGGTAGCCTTTTTCATACACTAGTTCAAGCTGATGCTGTAAGCTCTAATGTCCAAATTTGGAGGAAAACACAGTATTTGAGACATTCCAAAGGAGTAAGGAGTTTTTTGTTAGGGTTGTTTTGTTTTTTTTTCTGCTCTTGGAAAATCAAAACACATTTGTTATTTTGGGAAATTTTTCATTAAAATTGAATTTGGTGACAATAAATCAAATTTTGCACAAGAATTCAGCTATGTATATGTTTGCTGAACCTGCATGGTAAACAAGACACAAGCTTTCCATAGAAGGATATGTGGTTGGGGTACAGCAGAGTGAGCACAAGAATATCGATTATGGGCAGTGTACACTCCTTTCATTTTCAATGCTACGTCCCATGTTCAGAACAAGCATTGCATAGAGCTGTATTTATTAACACAATTATTTCATTTGGGAGTCCCTGCAACAAAACCACAATGCCACTGCAGAAGAGATGGGCCCAATGATGCTCACTTCAGGTGCCTTTCCAGCCTATATAAGCCTTGCTTCCCCTGGAAGAAAAGGCAAAATCTGTTGTTGTTTGCATAACCTAAAAACAGATTGTGCCTTAGGAAAATAGCCAGAGGAAAAAACTACATCAGAAATACTGAGAAAAGGCTAAAAGATGTTTTGTAGCCCTCAGTTATGCACCCCTTGCAGACAAGATATATTTAAAAGTTATGTGTAAACACATAGTATGTTTACAGAGGTGTTGCTATTTAAAATGTAATTCTGCTGTGCATGTTATTATGTGTGCGGACTTTATTCTACAGAGGCTATGGCTGCTGTAGGATGTTGATATTATAATTATGGCCAATGTTCAGCCATTCAGTCAATAGACTGCAGTGCTGCTTAGGCATGCTGAGAGGATTAAGAGACAAATGTCATGGATTATCTGTTACAAGAGGGCTGTTTTGAAAAACGCACAGAGTGCTAGTATTTTAACTGCAGAATTAGTTTTGAGCACTTCTCCTTTTATGTGTGTGTTTGTCTCCATTTCAACTCCTCCTCCTCTACTTCATTTGAGCTGCATAATTGCTCCTTTTATTTCACCAACCCTCCTATTATTTTCTGCTTGCATCTTGTGCTTTGTTTTCATAGGTACGATGCTGGACAACAGTGAGACAGTTCTTGGAGGGCTGCTTCAGGATCTTGCTCCAGAGATAGGTACCTCATCTTTGTGTGCATCCATCAACTGGATGACCTCAAAGGGGCAACATCAACAAGCTCATGACACATTGCACACTAAATGTAGCCTAGCATGTTAGGAGGTATGGCGTCCATTATGATTTTGGCTCCATCTAGGTGTAAGCTCCATCTTCATAGAGACAATGTGTTTGATTGCGAAAAAAAAATCTTTAAGGTGGTTTAGTCCCATAGCCAGTAATAGACTTGGTTCTAAAACTTTGTATGCACATACCAATGCTGCAGACTGTGGTTCAGCTAATCTGAATGCAGTTCAGAAGATTTTGACTGTGAGGCCTTGAAGTGTCAGTTCTTATCAAATATGGCTACTGTTGAAACATATTTCTGCATTTTAAAAATGTATTTTTAAATTCTGTATTTTTCCTACAGAATAAGTTTCTGTTTAAAGCTCTGTTAAACTCCCCTTTCTGCCTTTCATTCTAATAATAAATAAGTTGTTTGCCTAACACATTTTTTTCCATTGCAGAAGAAATTCTCATGGAAAATACATTAGCAGCCTTGGAACAAAAGGTGCAGAGTGGGGAATTTCCCAGTGCATTCCACCACCCAATTGTTCTGTTCTGTGCTGAGAACCAGTTGGTGTGCTCATTTATAACTACATGTTTTTGTAAAGAGTCATTGGGCTGCTAAGTGGAAAACACAATGAGAGCTTGTGTGAGCAAAGAGCATCTTGAGAAGAGCAGAGTGGAGCAGTTGGGTTGCACACCTGCTTAGCAGTCCCCATGCATATTCAGTATACCCCAAAACTGTTCATAATTGGAACGCATGCCCCTGCAGCAGGTATTTTGTCATTGTAGGCCAGCATAGACAGGCACAGGGGAAGCATGTGTTTTCTTAGACACAGTAATTCCTGTGTTTATTAGGTTATTTGACCAAGATGCCACACAGTACATGACTCTCAAGAGTTCACATAACCAATGGGAGGAAAGAAAAAATTCAGATTTAATTTGGAAACAGATAGAGAGACTTATCCTAGTGTAAGAGGAGGAATCCCTTTCCGGTTTCTGCGATAAGAGCTCCCAGCTTAATATTTGTGAACTTCAACCAATTTTCCAACTCAGAAAGACATCCAGTAGTAAGATGGCTGAGAGGTATTGTCTCTGCTGTCCTTGTGGACAGGGATTTTTAGCCTGGAGATAAAAAGGCTCAGAAGAGACCTTTTCGCCCTCTACAACTACCTTAAAGGAGGCTGTAGCAAGGTGGGGTTCAGTGTTTTTTCTTAGACAACTAGTGATAGGACAACTTACACTGGGAGAGGTTGAGGTTGGATTACAGTAAAAATTTCTTCACTGAAGGGTGGGAAGACAGTCCCCACAGGTAGAGTTACCATCCTTGGTGAGTAGATGTGGCACTTTATGATATGGTTCAGTGAGCATGGTGGTGTTTGGTTGAAGGTTGGACTTGATGATTTTGGATCTCTTTTCCAATCTTAATGATTCCGTGATTCTTGTGGCAATATTTTCACTATCCTGTCTTTGGCCCGTCATGGAGGAGGACATTATATGGTGGTAGTAGAGATGTAACAGTCAGCACAACTGCTAAATGAGTCAAGTTACTGACCCTGCAAACTAGAGCTTAAATTCTATGTGATCAGTTATAAGCAGTTTATGTTAACAGACATTTCCATCAGTATATCTGGAGTCTCAGTGATGTGAATGTAATCATGCATGTTATCATCTTTACAAGTTTCTATAGAAAAATTATACCTCTTAAAAAATTATTCCTCTCAAAAATCTGGTTAGGCTGTCTCTTGTACTGGTTTCAGCTGGGGTAGGGTTAATTTTCTTCAAAGTGACTGGTATGGGGCCTGTGTTTTGGATTCGTGTTGAACACAGAGTTGATAATATAG
>VWYP01034023.1:0-17334 GCA_013400435.1 Pycnonotus jocosus | reverse complement strand
AACATAAAAATCAAAATAATCTTTTAAGAAAGAGAATTATGCAAAATAAAGTAAGAGGATTTTGGGTAATTGTGTTGAGGGGTGATTCTGGTTAACATTAACCTGGTTGTACTCAAACTGATGAGATTTTAAGGTGCAACTGTAATATCCAAGAGTGTCTTCTCACTGAGCAAAAGGAATACTCACTCAGAACACAGTCACCTTAGGACTCACTCCTAGGAGCAAATTGTAAGATAAGAAATAATAAACAAAGCAAGAAACCTTCAGAAACAAGAACCGGAAGAGTCCGCTTCTTTCTTGTGTCTGGCTTAGGGCTTTTCAGAGGGCAAAGGACTTTAAACCACCCAGATCTTGAGAGGCCAACTTGAGAATATTCTCAGTGTGTAACTTAGTGCCTGGACTAGCACTGATGAGTCTTTTAAGCAGGACAGTCATGCAAAAGAAAGTAAGGGATGTTTGGGTGTTGTGTTCTTTGTTTGTTTGTTGGTTTAATTTTGGTTGGGGTTTTTTGTTTTGTTTTTGTTCTGTAAAAAAGCTCTAATGAGCTGGTGTCTAGGCACTGAGGTGGCCGTTCTAAGTTTGACTCAGGTTTTTTATGTTCCTTTGGGAAAATTACAGACTCTAGAGTTGCAGCTATGAAATTTGATTTTAGCCAAAACCAACAGTTCATATGCTCCATGTCATGTGCCAGCTACCTCAGTTGTGCTGGTACAAGTCCAGAGCAATTTAAGCCTGTTGCCCATCTGAACCGTCACAAATTTTACCTGCCCCTCTTTGTACCTTCTTGTCCTTTTTCCTATGCTAGTAACTACATTGTTTCCATTGCACAATGAACAAGGAGGTGACTAGGGTAAAATATTTTGCTATTGCCACCACTAAGATATATGTTTTACTCTGCTTGCTTTCTGCAACCTCTTAATGACACAGAGCCAGTGCAGAAGACAAGGTCAGAAGATGCACCAGGTGGGGAGCTTCCAGGATTTAAAATGTCTGAGACTCTTGTGGTACCATACTGCTAACTTTGCCTGAGGTATAGACAATAAATAATACATGTTATATAAGCTGTGTAAATTCCTGTTTCTGCAAAAACTACAAATTCTACAAATAGAGTAAGATAGGAGCATTAAGAGTCACTAGATGACATGTATTGTTAAACCTATGTCAAGATAACAAATTATAGCCTATTTTTCATCTGTACTCTAGTATATGAAACTTTCATAAACTTTCATGTTTATCAAAAGATTTCATAAAATCATAAAATGGATTGGATTGGAAGAGACATTAAAAACCATACGGTTCCAACCACCCAGCCATGGACAGGAACACCTTTCAGTAAACACGGTTGCTCAGAGCTCTATCCAGCCTGGCCTTGAACATTTCCAGGGATGGGGCACCCACAGCTTCTCCGTGCAACCTGTTCTAGTGCCTCACCACCGTCACAGTGAAGAATTTTTTACTAGTACCTAGTTTAAACCTGCTCTCTTTCAGTTGGAAGCCATTTCCCCTTGTAAACAGTCCTGTCCTTGTAAACAATCTCTCCATCTTTCTTCTAAGTTCCTTTCAGGTGCTAGAAGGCTGCAATTAGATCATCTTGAATCTTTGTCTTTTCAGGAGTGAGCAATCCCAATTCTCTCAGCCTGTCCTCATAGGAGAGGTCCTTCATCCCTTTCATCAACTTGGTGGCCTCCTCTGGACTTGCTTCTACATGTCTATATCCTTCCTGTGCTGGGACCCCAGGGCTGGATGCAGGGTTCCAGGTGGGGTCTCAGCAGAGCAGAGCAGAGGGGCAGAATCCCCTCCCTCCCCTGCTGCCCACGCTGCTTTGGATGCAGCCCAGGACACATTTGGCTTTCTGGGCCGGGAGTGCCCATGGCTGGGTCATGTCCAGGCCCCATGTCCTCCTGAAGGCTGCTCTGCCCCATCCTGTGTTGGTACCAGGGGTTGTCCTGACCCAGTTGCAGCACCTTGCACTTGGTCTTGTTAAACCTCATGAGATTCCCAGTTGGGCCCAGTTGGGCCCAGTTCTTGATTTTGTCCAAGTACCTCTGTACAGCACTTGGACAGGTTTGTTTGGAGGCACTGTTGTTTGGTGGATCAGGGCACATGGCTGGGTAAACTAGAGTTAATCTAATATTCTCCTTTTGTTTTCTATGGGATTTTGTCTAATTTGCACCATTGTTTTTGTGCACCATCTCCAGCCATAGTGGTTAGGACTTAACTCCATGCTAGCAGGGCCTCTCTCTCTTCATACATTTGTACAGTGTGCAGTGCAAGAGTGTGATGGTATCTGTCTGTCTGTCTGTACACATTGCCATAATGAGGACCTGGTTGCTTCTTAGAGACTCAGTCACTATTCGACTAGAATATGACTGGTAAAGTAGTGCTAGTGTTCAGGTTAGATTGAAATCTTAATCCCTTTTAAAATATTTCGATGCAAGATCAGTCATAGGAACTGTATCTCATTTACTTGAATTTTTAAATTTAAATAGGTTTGGTTATTTTCTTAGGCCCCATCTGTTCTTACTTCTCTTATGTAAGATGAAAGTCCTTTCATTGATTTTTTTTTTTCCTTCAGAGATCTGGAAAAGCTACTGAACTCTGCTTTCCATTGAGGAGAACTGACTGTGGCATCCATGTGCAGGTCCTGATCCAACTAAATATGTATTTCCTAAGTCAGCGCTAAATTGCACTTAAAATGAAAGAAATGCCTTTCTGGTTTGAAGTTTTAAATGTCAGAGTAATTTTACCTCAGAAACCCTTATGCTTAAAAAAGAAAAATATAATTTTATTTCCCAAAGACCTCTAGGAACTTCTGAGTAGATCTAAAGTGTGGATTTCTTTGGTTAGTTCAATCATTGTGAACATTTTTGCTTTCATTTGGCAGTGTGAAAGAATTTGTCACTTAGCCTTTTCTCCTTTATTGCCTCAGGGAGCAATAATGTAATATGCTGTACATCTTGAGGTTATGTCTTGCCTGTCAGAATTTGTTCTAGATCACTAGTTTGCCTGATGCAAGAGGGGTCAAACCACACATAAATGAAAAGTGTCTCAGTTGCCAGCTGTGGTAATAAAACTAATATCCAAAAGGAAAGAAATGTGCTAAATCAAGCTAGATTCTTAATATTTTTGTAGCTCGTTGGAGTTAATTTCCAAATGAAGGCAAACCTTTTTTAAAGCATATTGTGTAAAAGAAAAATTCTCATTTTCATTTGACACATGGAACAATCTTGGCTGTTGTGCCCTCAGCTGTTTGAAATGAGCAGGATGTCTTTCATACTTGTCCTTATTGGCTAGCAATGGATAGAAATACAGAAACCAAAATTTTTAGGGGCTAGAAAGGAGGAAAAACAAGTTAAGATATTTATCAAAGAGCATGGCACTGGAGACATACTTGTGCTTGCTATACTGTCTCACTGAAGGTGAGAATTGCTGGATAAGTGTGAGGAAGACATAATCTTTCCAGCTTCCTGATATCCTTGCAAAGATAATCCAGTCTGCACTGGCGCCTCCATACCTGTGGAAAAATTTGACTTTTAGAGAAGTATTTTTGTGTGGACAAGGTTAACAAGGGTTAACAAAGCAAAAGTTTAAGAGAATAAATGATTCTCTGACTTCTGACTGAGAATTTTTGTCTGGCCACTTGAAATGATGTCCTGATGTTGTCTTTCAAATATAATAATGAAGGCACCAAGACAAAGGTCCTTTTTTGAGTATTTTGTTTTGAGAACTGATAATGGACATATCTTACATGCATTTGTAAAGAGAGAGAAATGCATGTTTTTTTACATGTAAGTGGAGCAATGCAACCCATGATGGAGCTAATAATATTTTCTTGTGCACCATAGGTGTATTTGTGGACAAAGAGTCACCAGCAAATTTTAATTATAGTTTTTCTATTTCTAGTGATATACTATATTGTTACTAGTCTTGACATTGAACTATAAAAAATAAGGCTGTAAAAGTCACAGTAATTTACACAACTCTGGAAGTTGTTCCTAATACTGCATAATATTCATTGTAATTTATCTAGGAGAATATAAATTCAACCCAATGCTCTACAACTTCTTTGGGGACCAGATTCAATAGGAGACAGGGAATATATAAGAAGTTTGCCTTTCCCACAGAGGGAATTTGGCAGGGAGAGAACTGCAGTGGCTCTGCCTGTTTTCTGTTGAACTAGTTCTAGCTCACTAATGAATTGTGTGATTGCTGACTCATGTGTGTTGTCAGAAATGCAAAATAAGTAAGAATAAAATGCTTGGTACCTGTTCTGTCTGCCTTACAGCATCAGCAGACCATTTGTGGGCAGAGATAAGAGGGTATTGATTTTATGAGGGGTAGGTGATCTGAGCTTTGTTTCTCTGGACTTGTCTGTGTGGTGATGCTGGCTTGCAGCTCAGGTCAGTGTGCCCTTCTCCACATGCTGCTGATGTGCTGGCATACACACTAATTACTCTGCACCCAGCAAGTCACACTGGAGGACACTTCAAGTAAGAGACTCAATAGCTCAATGCTTTTAGATAGCTAATAAAACAACTTCTGCAGGTGTTAAAACAAATTAATGTGAATTCCAGATGCCTAGCAAACATCAAACAGAAAAGAACAGTAACAGAATAAAACCTCTTTTCTGATCTCTGTATTGCACATGTTTTTCTGAAAGGTTATTTCACAAGTCCAGATTCATACATGTACATGGCTCATTATTTTTATGAAAAAATGTGAATAAGACCAACTTGACCTCAGTGTTCTGAAGTGTTTAACTTAAATGTGAACCAGACTGGGTTTGCTTAAAAGCCAGAAAACCTGTGGGTTCAGATGATGACAGCTGAATAGGAAAAGGAAAAGCCATGCAAACAAGTAAAGTAAACCAAGGAATTCATTCAGTGCTTCCCATGGACAGGCAGGTGTTGAGCCATCTCTAGGAGAGCAGAGTCCCATCACAAGTAAAGATTACTTGGGAAGACAAACTCCGAATTTTCCCCACTTCTGCCTCCTTGCCCCTACTTTATATCCTGAGCATGATGTCACATGTTCTGGAATATCCCTTTGCTCAGGTGGGGTCACCTGTCCTGGCTGTGTCCCCCTCCCAGCCTCCCCTGCACCCCCAGATTTCTTGCCATTGTGGCTGTACAAAAAGCAGAAAAGGCCTTGGCTCTGTGTGAGCCTTGCTCAGCAACAACAAAAACATTGCTCCATTATCAACCCTGTGTTCAGCACAAATCCCAAACAGTCCCATACCAGCCACTGTGAAGAAAATTACTTCTACCCCATCTGAAACCAACAGAGTCTCTTCTATGGGATGATCTTGCCTAATTTTTTGATCTTGCCCAATTTTTTTGAAACTGCAATCATTAAACTTTTCTAAACAAATTGCGTAGGTATCCTGAACGCATCTAAGAACCAAGTGTGTAAGGTCATCTTTTTTCCATCTTCCTTGGGATTTTTCTTTTCTAGTGCCATTTCTTCAGCCCAGAAGACCATAAAGCTTTTCAGGATACATTTATAGTTTCACGTATTGGAATAGTCTGTTATTCAGTGTGTTCTCCTTCTGAAGGTAGTCAATGTTTGTGAAAGCATAAAGAAAGCAGGGAGAAATGTAGTGAGACTTCCTCAAGGTATTTTTCCACTATAGACTTTCTGTCCCAGAAGAAGTAGAATTTGGGCTTTTTGCCTCCACTTAAAATTTTCTCCCAATGTATTTGTCTAATTTCTTTTTGAATTTTAATATGCCTCAGATATCTACAACATTTTGCAGCAGTGAATTCCTGAGAGAGGAAGGAGACCCTACAACTTGTCCTGGACACATGGATTTGCAGCCATTAATCCCAAACAGAAGACAATACCTCTCTCTAGTCTATGGTTAGACCTTTAAAATTTCTTTCTGAGTGGGATTAGAGTCTCTTTCCTGCCATGTCCAACACATTTAAGGAGCAGATTGAGTCAATGAATTGATTTCAATAAAGATAGTTTTTAAAATTATAAATTCTCCCTATGTATGACATAAAAGGAACATAAAAGAAATTGGGCACCAGCCATCTATAAGCTGGATATTGCCTAAATTTCACTTGCAAATCTAGCCTATAAGCTTGAATAAGGCATTTTGACCTACAGAATGTAATGTCTCTTCAGACATATTGCAGATATTCATAATTACTCTTATATTAAGCAAGACATTTACCTTCTGAACCCTCTTTTCCTTCTGTTTTCTAAGTGATGATTTTTCTCCTGAACTTATATTAACTATCTTTCTGTGTTGTTTAGTAGCAGTGTTTTTTAAAAAAGAGAGTATTTTTTCTCTACTTTCTTGTTGAGAGCACCACAAAATCCCACTATGTCAATATGTAATTTCATTATGATTCCATATAATGAAAATTGCAGTTGAGACAGAAGGGAACATTTGAACAACTCAGAAATAAAATCAAATGCAGACAGTTGCTTCTTTATATGAAAAAGTAAAAAGCTGTTAGGGATAAGATAGTGGCCAGTAAAATAATGAGTTGCTACAAAAAGATGTGAATATTCCCTATTCCACACAATAAAGAACCCCAAGGGCATCAAATTAAACCACAAAGGTTCTAAAAGTTGGGGGACTTAATTGTTTATAGAGGTATTTTACCACCTACCTAGCAGACTTGTGTCTTTGTATTTTGAATTTGAGAGAGGTTAAGAAACAAATTAAAGGCTATGAATTGACATAGCATCATTTCTGATTGCATAAACCTTTGCATTCAAGAATTGTCAAAGACTGAAGCAACAATGAAGGCTTTGCATGCATTTAAATGCAGTTGCCAAACTGTTGAAGCAGCTTTAGGCAAGATCCTGAAACTGCTTACATTTGTTCAAGATTAGTTTTCCCTCCCTTAAACGAAGGAAGTTAAACACTCAGCTGCATGCTTTTGTAAAATTCTGAGATCTTGTCCCTGGGGACATTACCACTAGTATCTAACTATATAGCAAAGTGGTTCTTTGGAGTTTGGCCTTCATATGCTTTGTCCATTCATTTCACTGCTTGCAATGAGTTGAAGGTTTTCCATTGACTCCTTTGCTTTTAGACCTTCCAACTGTGAACTTACAGAGTTGCAATCTGCAACTGAAAGATGACATAACCACCTAGAATATGTAAATGTGTCTTAGAGATACAAAATTCTGGAGATACTGTAATGCCTCATCTTCAGGCAGAAACTAGGCCAGATTAAATGCAGACATTACAGGTTTTAACATAGTCCAGTGCTGCAAACTACTGCTGCAGAAGCCAGCAATTGCTGGTGGTGCATGAACTTGCTGCAAATCCTTATATCAAGAAACTATTTTTATGGAAAGAGAGGATAATGTGCGTGCAAGCTGGCAAATTTTACTTCCATCTTGCAGGCGTGATGGTCCAGTTCTGTGTTTGCTGCCAGAACTGGCTTTAGGTCAGCTCCCTGTGTGTTGGACAGCCTTCCTGGTTTTGTATGGGAGTGATGTGGAAACAGAAAAAGCAGTATGATAAGCTTTTTCCAATTTCACTTTTTTTAGCCTGTGTTAATGCATTTATTTACTAGGATCCAAACCCTGTAATATAGAAAGTAGATGCTATAAATCCTATGCTCAGTTTTGTTATGTTAAATGTTAGGTCTTTGGAGTATGGCCTATGTACTCCTGTGTTCTACAGATCTCCATGTATAGTCTCAGTGATATAGAAATCCATTCTTTTTAATGGAAGAGGAAACTGTGAAAAAGAACTGAGAAGTTCTCTGCACCCGGAAGCACCAACTTTAGCAAAGTTCCCAGTGGCATTAGCATTTCTAATATCTAGAGTTAATGTTCTTGCTCAGCATGGTTTCAGCTGACATTCTCTGGTGTTCACTTTCCAAAATGAATCATCTTTGGGGATTGAAAGACAATTACTTTGTTTTCAAGGAGGCATATAAATATCTCAAATACAATTGTACAGATAGAATAGATCTCTTGATAGATGGCTATGGATCAGTTTAATTTTCTCTACTGTATGTTTCTTACTTTTTGCAACTGCAAAGATGCTGGTCTGCTCCAAAAGAACTTGATTTTTAACAATCTTTAAATATTATCATTGTAAACAAGCAGCTGTATTCTTTAAGAGTTCTCTAATTAGCTTAAGCTTTACTGTGCTTAAAAGGTGCATATTTATCTAGTTGGCATAAAGCTGCCCTTTTTCTCTCCTTGTCTTCCAAGAAAAAGTGTGTTTACTGGAGAAAGTAATGACAACATCTGCTGCTTCAGCTAGATAAAAAGTGGGAAAGACACGTGAGCTGTGGAGTCTGCTTTACTCTTGGGTTGATTACATCTTCCCATAAATAAGAAGTCCTTTAAGGGCCTTTAGGAAATGCTGTACAATCTGGCTGTCTCTCTGCCTGAAAAATAATTCTTTTTCATTTGGGCAGGTGTAAGGAGGAAGCTGCCAGCATGCATATGCCTGAGAGGCATGTGTCTGTCTCGAGGATTGACTGTTAACTTCTAGAGACTAAACCTGTGGTGAAATACTAAAGAACAATACTATTTCAAGTATGCTGAGATAACTCTGTAAAATAAACTGATTATCTTTCTTTAAGTATGTAGGTGTGCTATAGATGTATAGGTAGTAGGTAAAAAATACTCTGTTGGAAGGCTCTACATTTTGACATCACTCTGTAGATATAGTCATATGGGGAATGACATTTATTTAGGCTGCCTTTGATCTCATTGATTCTGAATTTTTTTTCATAGCCAAAACATCCTAATATCTTTTTCAGCTGCCTTTATTCTCTAAAAACTGTCTTTCCTTGGGCCTATGCATACTGAATTTTTAGTAGTACAATTTGGAAAGCAGGAAGTTCTCCCTACTGAAAAGATCCCTTATATGATGGTGAATACAGTGCTACTAGTGTATAAATGTACATGCATCTAACAGCTTTGATAGCAAAACTTTCACTGATTCTGATTTTATTACGCTAAAAGCCTTTTCTCCTTTACTGGTCTTTGAGCATCAGATGTTTGCCAATCCTTTCCGTGAAGAATTTTTTTCAATCTAAACATCCCTGGTGCAACTTGAGGTTGTTTTCTCTCATCCTGTCTCTTGTGACTGAGGAGAAGAGACCTTCTGACCTTCTGACCTTCTGTCTGTGCCTAAAGTATGTATTCCATCACCATCTTCATGGGCTGTTGAAACCGCGTGGGGCAGTGTTTCTCTTATCTTCTGTTAATGGCCCCATCAATGCTGTGCTGCATGATCCATAGATAACTCCCTCTGGAAGCCATCTCTGTTCAATAGGCCATTAAGGACCCATCGCATGACTCATGGAATGATGTCATCCCATTGTGAGATGCTCCCCCCAAGGGGAGGAGCCAAGCATTCCCAGCTGGATATAATCCAGGATCTGGGACAGCATGGGAGCAGTTACCCACTGGACTCCCAGAGGACAGGAGCTACAAGACCTTTCTATGGGATCACTGCTTCAATGAGACCACTTCAACTGGACTGCTACCATCACCCTAACTAACAGGGTGCTAGGTTGTATTCTTTATTTTACTTCTTTCTTTTCCTCCAAAAAATTGTATTTCTGACTTGGAGCCTCTCACTGGTTTTCCTTTGCTCAAACCAGGACACCTTCTATGACCTTCTTTCACATAGTTCTAGAGAAGGGTAAAGTCTCCTATGAATCTCTTTTTCTCCAGAATAAACGCCCCTCAACTCCCTCACCTGGTCCTCATAAGACTAGTGCTCCAGATCCTTTAGCAGCTGTGTTGCACTCCTCTGGACTTGTTTCATCGTCTCAATGTTTTTGTTGTAGTGAAGAGCTCAAAAAACATTTAACACATCATGGATCCAGGCTTGGATCTTAGGTTTTTATGGAAAACAAATGTTTGTGTCCTCCAGTGTCAGCTCTACTCTTGCTGCATAGATGTACAAGGCAGTTTTTGGGCTGCTATAGTGCAAATAGCATAATGTTTGTTTCCAGGTAAACTTCACATTCTGGTTGCCTTTGCATCTGCTGTTTTAGCATCCACCAATGTGGGCAATGTCATTTAGATGGAGAGGAAAACATCCTAATCAACTTTCAGAGGTTTAAGCATTCTCCTCTTTTAGTCATAAATCTCATAAATCCCTGTGAATACCAACTGAAACTGCATTTATTGTCTGCATAATAGCACTCCCATTCCTTATGCTGGATGTATGTGATGTATGGATGTGATGATGTAGACTTGCAAATCTGTGCTGTCCTATATCTTGTTTCTCTCAATGTCTGAATTTCCAGACTGGTACTGTGGCTAGGAATACTCACAAAGAAACCATGGGCTGGATATTGGAAGCAAGGAGGCTAAGGCACTTGTTCCCTTACAGTTTGTCATGTGAGGGATATGTGTTTCTGTGGGGTAAAAATGTGGGGTAAAAATGTCCAAAGGAAGCATTCAGTTCCTATCCCCAGCCTTCTCATCACAACTCTCCTGGGCTGCAGTCTGCACCACATTTTCACTAGGGCTTTGGAGTTTTGGTGTTCGGGTTTTAGGAACTGGAACCCATGACATTGTAGGGGGAATAAGACATAAGGGTTTGAGAGACAGTAAAATTGTCTTTGTATACATAAGTGAAGGGTGTAATTCTTGGAGCTGGAGAACAAGTGAATGGGAAATGACTGGTTTCTTCAGCAAGATGAGAAGCTATACCAGCATGACTGAAAAAATCATTCAGGAAAAAGATCCCATCTCAAATGTCCTTTATTTTGGCATGTGATTTTACCACTGTGATTGTGACATGATGTAATTTTTCCATGCCAATAGTCATATGAAAAGTTGTTCTCTCAAAAGCATAGAGAACTGTAGTGTGCCTTGTACAAAGACAAAAAGTCATACCATGAAGAGATTGAGTGAAAGGAAACCACATCCCAAAATAGTGAAGAGAACTTGGGAGTTTCCTAACAGGTTTCTTTAGCTCATTATATCAGACCAGTAGCAGAGAAATTTTTGTTTTTTCTTTGAAGACTGCAACTCAGTACAGTGAGTGAACGGACTTGTGTGGATGGGCTTGCTGTACCTGTCATGAGTATTTAGGATTTAAAGATAAAAATGGAGCCATGAATGGGTTCAAGAACAAGGAAAACACATGTGAATGGCATACTATCAGATCTCTTAGAATTTTTTATGGTGAGACTTGTGCTTGTGAACACTTTTCAGCCAATTTTGGAAAGAGAGTTGTAATAATGACTGTAAACCAACATCTTTCTGGTAGCTAATGATCTGTTTTTGCCTTAATGTTAGGAGGTTTTTTATTGCCGTATCATCTTGGCAAATAGAAAACAAATCTGCTGAAGTTTACCCTGAATTATGTACTGATGTGTGGCAACATTTGACTGTCTTTAGACTAATATTTTAACACTACTTTAATGCTGATATCATTGAATCTATGTGGACTTGGCCAGTGAAACTATAGACCATGCGGATACCTCAAGGGATATTTAATATTTGACTATATCTAATTACTGATTTTAGTAATTTCTTTGAGTTCTGCCACAAGAGACATGGACTTGGTCTTTGCCTTTAGGTACTTGTTTCTAGAAGGATAAAAGTCAGATGCATGTAAGCCAAGAGATACAAAGGGTAATGAAAACTTAAGGCATTTAACATATATTTTAGAATGAGTACCACATTGTTACTGTGTTTTTTGAAATACCCTAAATTTTCCTATGCACTAAAAAGTAATATGTCACATGAATGAAATACAGGTTTCTAATGTAATCTTCATTATGAAATATGGCTTTGTCTTGTTGGTGCTCATAACAATCTTTCTATATATGTTGGGGAAAAAAGTGCACATGTGCTGGTTTTTCTAGATACCATTTTCTAGGACAAGGTTTCCTATGGTAACTGTGTGGAAAGCATTGATTAATCACACAAATAAATATCAAACCACAGCTACCTTTGATACAGACTGCGTCATTGTGGAAGAACTACCTATAGGACAAAATTGCAAGCATTGAACAAATCTGTGAAATTCCCAATTGCATCACCAACATTAATGACAACTCTTCTCCCTTTGCTGATAAATTACGTGACTGAGCACTTTCTTCCAATAAAGATGTATGTGTAATCCAGTTTTGAATGACATTAAATGTTTTCCTTTTCTGAATCTGTAGTTATGAACTAGATTCCTTTCAATAAGTAGCTTTACTGAGAACCTTAAAAAAATCATGGTACTTGAGCAGTGTAAAATAATTTAGCCCTTTAAGTTCTATGATAATGTCAGCCATAGGGCAGTTCTGAAAACCACAACTGTTCTACATGCAATCAATAAAACTAGACTTTCAAATTAAAATTATTCAGAAGAATACTTATCTCTGAATGAAGCACAAGGAGACAAGACTATCCTTTCTCCTCAAAAAGCCTCATGTTACTGTGGATAATGCATTTTTATGATTAGTCTTTAACTGTAAAATAAAAATAATTATAATTCACAGTGGTTTCCTCATCATGCTGTGACAATAGAAACATTATATGAAGCATCACACCTTCACAGTCCAGTTGGGGACATTTTATGGAATTTAGTACTTAGGGATGATTACTGCAATGACTTAGAAAATGAAGGGGCTAAATTTTCCCCAGCAGATTTTCCACTGCAAGCACAAAGATCCATCTGTGAATCCTAAGTAAGCTTTTGCCATTTTACCATCTTAGGAGATTAAGTAGCCAAACCACTGGTGTGTCATCAATACTTTCCTAGCTAACAATGCAAAGCACACCACCATGAGGTCTGCTATGGGGAAATGAACTCCAGCTCTGGAAGATTTAATATAGTATACTGTGTAGAAGAAGAAAACACAGCTTTGTCCTTGTCTTTGATGGACAATATTTTCAAGTGTTTTGACAGTTTATTATAAGATAGAGAAGGCTCATCAATCCATCCTTCATGTGTATGCCCAAGAATAGACTTCTTGCAGAGAAGACATTGTGAGAGTTGTTATATCTATGGAATTCCTCGTCAGAACAAATGATCATGTCCAACTTGCATATTACAATTGCTGTAATGCTGTAATTTGAAAATCTCCCAGGAACATTATTATCTGTTCTATTTTTTCAGTTTACATAGTTTCCTCTGAAAAAAGATGATCAAAACAACCAGAGACTTACTTTTAAAATAGCTGTATTTTTCAGTGGTGTAATGCTGGAATGGGAAAGGTTATGTGCCTTATGCATTTATACAGCAATGAGGTACACTTTCTCATGAAGGGTTCCTCATGAGGATTTCTTTCATCTTTCTTATCAAATTGTGTAAATTTTGAATGAAAGGGCAAGTAGTATCCTACTTTCTTGTAATCCTGAAATTAAAACCCAAGGAATGACATTTTGCAGCATTTAAATAGTGAACAAATTGTAGGCAACTACAAGAAGGAGAGACCCTGAGAGAGGGCAAAGAAAGACAGTGGCTGATGTAACACAGGTCCAAAACATCAGAGGAAGGAAGAATATGGTCCTGTACATGGCAGTCGTGAGTATGCTTGCAGAAAGGGATGTTGGCTTATTTGGATGACAGATGAAGCAACATCATCATTCAGGAAGACACTGCACAGCATGGAACTAAACTTTCAGGAAGATAACTCTGCCTTTTGAATTGCTACGAAACTGAAATAGGATCATGTTTCTGTATCATCTTTATGAAGCTAAAGTTCCTTCTTTCCACTGCTATTACTGAAGAAAAACTTGTGCTGACTGGAGTTTCCTGGTTTTGATGAATGGAACTCTAGCTTGCTTCCCTGTTAACTAGAAGGGGGATATCAGCATTGCTATCTTGTGTGAGACATTCTTCTGTGAAGGACTAATGTGATCACTCTATTTTTCATTGTATAGCTGCCAAATGCCTCCAGCAGGTTTTTTTTCCTACATACAAGACTTGCAATTGCTGCAGTATTGTTTGGGCACAGGGATTGTTCATATATGAAAAAGAAGGGAAGCAGTTACCAGGGAATCTTTCCATTAAGAACTGCTTCTCTTCACTAACACAAAGAACCTTAAACAAACTAGTGGATTTCCCCACCAATAGGCCATGAACAGAATTACTTCAGACAATTTGACTAGGAAAATGGGCAGAAAGATGTGTAGGGTTTTTTTAGGTGTAGATTAGCTGTTCCTATATAGAGAAAACCAGAATGAAGTATATTTTCTGAGATACTGTGGTAGTTCTTGATTCCATCCAATATTTGGTACTAGGGAAGTTTACACTTTTTTCCCTCTTCCTAGATCTCTAATGGTGAAGCTATAGAGAGCATCCTGATTTCAGTCCTTCCCTTTGCATGTGCCAGTCCATATAAGAAAACTGGAGCTGTAGTCTATACAGTCTGTATTGAAGACTATAAAAGGTTACAATTATAAAATCAATTTTACAGAACCTCTAAATAAATAATGACTTAATGGAAATCCTGCCTTCTGCCACAGAAGAGCAAAATCTGATACACCTACAAAAAGTTTAATGAGTATAGTTAGAAAGATTGTTCCTTAAAGTCTTCACAGACTGTTGTTAAATAGTTTGATTGTTTTGACATTATTATTTATGACATGAGTAAGTGCACTTCAAATGATTTGAAAGAAATCCAGCAAAAAAAAAATGAAGACTGGTTTATCCCTCGATGTTCTGCCACATGAACAGGCATGCAGTTTACAAAAATCCCTCCAGGTGGCTCTTGGAACAGGTTGGACCAATTTGCTGTCCAGAGTGTGTGAAGTGCTGCCTGGTGGTGATGAGAGCAACTCAGATCGAGTGGCGTAAGCCGTGTTCAGGTACTGAAGTAATCGCATTGCTGAGCTTGCAAACTTTATGTAGGTTAGTGCTGCAAAAGGACATGAAGGCAAAGAGTTTCTATCAGTAGTTAAACAGTGCTGCAAATACTGTGGTGCCTCTGGTCTGATCCAATAAAGAAAACAACTAGTTTACCACTGTTGGATACATTTTTTGTCCCAGTGGTTTTCAAAGACCTTTCTGTGGCCAGAACATCCCCATAATTTTTGCAAAAATTGCATTAATCTCTATGCACTTGTAAATAAGCAAGTAATTTGTTTGGAAAGTTGTATTCTTCCTTCTTGATTTTTGCCATCTTTTGCCATCTTCTTCCTTCTTGATTTTTGCCATCTTTTTGGGCTTTTCCTGAAATGTTTTGGGGATAAGTGATTTTTTCCTTGGGCAGAGTTTGTTTTAATCTTCTAAAGTGTTTTGAAATCGAAAAAGTATCAATGGAGCATAAAAGAGTAGTGTCATGATACTAGCAGTTTGGGGAAAGGATTTAACAAGATAAGGAGTAGCAGTTTTTCTTTTGTTATTTCTAAAGTGTTGCATTAAGAACTTGCTCTGTAGAGAGAATCCCCAAGTAAGCCCTAACAGAAATGTGTGCCCATGTGCATTCCTGCTGGTGTAAGTCCTCTGACAGCTACCATGTGCAAATTTTGCACAGCTTGTAATTGTCTGTGCTGCTGGAGTAGCCTTGTGCTGGTCTGAATCTTAGTCTTGGGTAGCAGGTTCCTTTCAGGTTTGTGAATAATGTGATCATGAGCATGTTTGCCTTGGCAAAGTATTCCTGCTATGGGAATACATTACACTAACAAAACAAACTACTGTTATAAGAATTGAGGGGGTTTTGATTAAGAGAAAATATCTTTTAAGGCTTTACAAAGATACTATAAATCTATGTACCTTTTAAACGTGTTGTGATGAGAGAGGTTCTTAAAACGTATTTATTGGGAAGTGCAAAGGTATTGGCAGTTTGTAACTGACCCTTGCTGTTTTAATTTTTTTCTAAATCTGACAGATACATGCTGAGGCACTGCTGTATCAAATTTAGAACCAATTTCAGTTTAGGTTTCAAATGACAAGAAAGTCACATTAATGTCATAAAAGCCTGAATACCATTCATGGAACCTGCTGGGGGGGCAGATATTGCTCACGTGAGTCACTTTATACTTACTTTTTTCTGCTGGACATTAACTTCCTGAATATGGACAGCATTAATACCTGCACAAGAGGGCAGCTGGTTTGAAAAATTAAAATGGCATTGAGTGGCAGAGGAAGGGTGGAAATACCATTGCCTTCCTTCATCTTTCTCTCCTCTACAAGTAGCACTCAGGGTAGTCAGTATAGCCTTGCTCCATTGATGGGCTGCAGCCATATATTTGTCCTGTTCTCCCTTCTATTCCACTTTGACCCTTCTGGACTGTTTACAGGCTTCTTAGCAATGTCAGTGTGAATCTGGCCAAACCAAGAATGAAGACCAAACAACAGAAAAGCTGTATCAAAACAAGTATCTGGGGCAAATGACCATCTGAGAGCTCAGAAACTGGGTTTCCTGCTTCTGGTGCTATGGAGGAGGATGTGAAAGGCAGCTTTTACTTCTGAGATAGACTATGGTCTCATTCACCTTGATCCTTCTCATAAACGTAGAGGCAGCAGCAGCAACTCTACCCAAGCCCTCTGTATTTGGCTGTGCAGATAGGAGGCGGAGAACGATGTTAAGTACAGCATATGTTGTCTGGTTGTGCCTGGTAGGACAAAGATCCAGGTGGCTGGAACAGGCAAAGAAGTAGTTATTATAAAAGTGCATTGAAGCAGTCTGTAAGTTTTAATTTACCTGTGTCTAAGTGTATTTTGAAGCTCTATTGCAGCTTACCAAATACAGAAACAGGCTGCTTCAAAATAATATTATTTTTGTGACTTTAGGTTGAGTAGTGCTTTTAGGACTTTTGGAAGTTAACATAACATTGTTGAAATACTGCATAATAAAAGAATAATGTAGCTGTGTGGGATTGTACGTTATGCCAGAAATGTCAGCTCTGCAGCAGCAGACACCTGTATATTGGCAGAGTTGGCAAAGAACCACAACAAAGCAGATTTTGGTGTGGGGTGTGTAAATTCCTTCTTTTGAGCATAGGCTGGAGTATCATAAATGTTAAATGACAGTGTTCGGTAATCCATTTTATGGAAGGTGGATTTACTTATGGGTAATGAGCAGGAGCTTAGTCTCAAAAATGTCCTCTCCTTCAGCCAAAAATGGCTGCTTATGATGTTCTTTTTCATTCATAGGGTGGGTTTATTAGAGTGTTGGGAAAAGATGAAGTAGTTCTTTAAATGAGGATATGCATACTTCCTCATTTCTCTCTAGATACCATTGAAAAATTAACATTTGGTAGAAAACTCCAGTAAGACATCACTAAGGCCATCCTTGCAATGAAAAGCTGTCAAAGATTTTTAATTCACACATTGCTAACTGCATGTATGTGGTCAGACTAGGAAATCCAAATTACCTTCAAAATCATTTTCCTGAGTGAGAAAATTTGTATTCAGTTTGTGAGGAATATGGTATAAAT
>VWYP01034021.1:0-11753 GCA_013400435.1 Pycnonotus jocosus | reverse complement strand
TTAATAAATAAATAAATTAATAAAATACTAAATTGAAAAAAAATTGTGAGGTTGCAGAGCAAGAGAAAATTGGAAATATTGTTCATGTCAAAGATCAGTCTTTGAGCATTTAAACGCAAAGTTGGAATAATTCTAGATGGATTACATTTTGGATAACTGGATAATAATCAGGGACGACAGATTAAATGACAGTGCCTCATAAGAACTAGTCTTGGTTGATGTTCAAGTTTATTTTCTCAAATCTAGTTACTTCTAACAAACTTTATTTCCTACCATTCAAATATATTTGCCATGTTCTGTCATAAAATACATGGACTATCATGATGTATGGATCTGATTCACTCAAAAAATAGAAAAAAATCCAATTCTGGTCTTAATACAAGGTCTAGGTGCTACTTTCTGTATTTCACTAGCCATGAAAAACATAGATTAAATTATGTGAGTAGGGTAGTCTAGGGATTCTCAAGTCTCTGGCTGTGCTATTGAGTGAAGGTGGTATAAGGACAGCCATGCATTAGCACTCTCATGACTATTTATTTATTATGTCAAGTTTGGTAAATTTCTCTTTTGTGCATATCAAAAGGTATTTCCACATTCTATTAATTTAGATGTACTGTATAGAATAACATCTTATTTAATTACTGAGTTGTTTTATGTGTTTTATATATATATATATATATGTTGAGCATATATTTACCTTTCATTGTACAAGATCACACTTAATCAATGAATTTCTATGGTTTTCAACTTTTCTGTTTAATGTAAATTATTTTAAAAACAAGGCTTGTCATTTAAAACAACACAAAAAGCTTTCCATTCTGCTTCTAAGAGACTGTGATTATTCAAATACTGTGTTTCATTAAAAAGTCAGTAGCTTACTTTACTGGTATAGCCTGTGTTTCAGAAGCATTTTTATCCAGCCATTACTAATGTGTATTCATACCTGCAATGCTAAGGGTTGAAGTGCTGTCAGCTTTTGTTGGGGCTGCCCTCCTTTATCCATTAAATTACCTCAGGGGAAGGTAGGACTTCTGAGGCAATCTAAATTCCAAGCAAGCTTCTGTCAGAAAACTTTCTTGGAAAAGGTGCTGTGACCAAGCACCGGGCATAAGGCATACTGGGCTTGTCATGTTTTGTCCAGGTATAGAGCAAAGGCTGTGCATCCTGACAACTGCAGGCAGCGCTGTCCACAACATTCTACCCAGGACAGAAAGATAACATTTAGGAATTTATTTCTCTTCACCTCCAGACACTGACTACTCGATGAAATGGCTGTTGGTTTGCTTCTGCAAACTCTGCACCTGCAGCTGGACATAATCCTCCTCTTCTTTCCTTCTTTCATCTTCCATCATTCTGGTGGGTTAGGTGCAGAAACAAATTGTTAGAGTCTTTAAAGTTTGCTCTTTTAGGATATTTATCTTACCTGAAAATGCTTACTTTTGAAGATGTCATTTCACCTTGGTTTTACAGTAGGATTGATAAAAAGGTAAAATCCCTTTGAAGTGAAAATAGGCAAAAATTAAAGCTTCTTCTGTTTAACCCACTTTTTAGAAAACATTTCAAGAGACAAAATGGCTTAAAAGCAGACATTTTGTCAGGAGCCATGAGCTTCAGAAAAGCTGAACACCAGCTCTCTAGCACATTTCTAATTAAATATGCAATTAAAAAGCTTTCAGTGGCCCCTAAGGCTTCCTAGCCTAGTTAATAGAAAACTTCTCATCTTACTTTAGCAAGCAAGATAAAACTTTCTTTAAAAAATTATCCAGTGTTAAATAAAGTGCTTGCCTACTTTGTTTCCTCTCTGTGCTTTATTTTATGATGAATCAAGTGGCTCAGGATTTTAAAAGCAGAACAGTAAAGATAATGAACATTAAATAAGTTTGTTGGAAAGTTGAAGTAATGCAGACTATATTTTAGGGATTTTCTGGGGGTGAAGTAGTATTCAGGTTATATGAAAGAGTCCTGTTTATTTAGTAATTGTTTAGTTGGTAATTTAAAAATTTGGAGATTTGCATTTTAGTAAAAGAATTCTGATAAAGTCTTTTCACATAAAGTGTTTTCGTTTCAGTTGGACTTTCAAAGATGTTCCACTGAATGGTGCAGATGGTGGAAGTTGGATTATAGTAGCATAAAATATAGGATGATTTTCTTTTCTTTTCTTACTTCGCCCTCCAATTTTTTTTTTTTTTTGGTATTATTATTTTAGGGAGACTGTAGTATTGGCATTGAAGCATGGATGAAAGATATACGTGGAAATGGCATGTGGACACCTATGATGGATGAGGGCAGTCAGAGTACAACAGAGTAATGGACATGGTCTTTGTCCAAATGGGTAGGTCAAAGTTGGGAAGTGTACACTGGAAAGCAAACCCAGCAGAAATAAGCCTATGGAAAGTGCCCAGGGATATAATGAAAGCACTTTGTGCTGTCAAAGATGCAGTTAAAATTAATCCTTATCGTAAAAATTCTTATACAATATTTCTGGGTTGGAATTGTGGTTATTGGAATATTTCTCACACCAGCATTAATCAAAATAATCAAGGCATTTAACTTTGCTGCCAAGTTATATATTTCTTGTGTTAATTTTCTCTTTTTACTGTTAATGATTTTGCACTTGCAAATCATTCTTTTTTCTTAAAAATAGCAGACATCACCTCAACCCACCATATGCTCATGGGACATGCAATGATTAAACAACTTATATGTAGCTCCTAATTCCTCAACTCATATGAAAATAAAAATCTTTAGGTCCTGCAATGTTTCGTGTTATAGTCAAATTTCTGTCACAAAAATTTTCTGGAATATTGCTGTCTTTCTTTTAACATAATACAACTCTTTCTATTCTAGAATGTCTTTCTCAAAAAATGTGGTCACAATTGGAATACAAATAGCTTGCCAGCTTAGAAAACTTTCTACAGTGTTTCAAAACTGAACAGAATGGATTACTCAGAATTTGTTTTTTTTCATTTATATCTCCTCACATATATATTTCTCAAAGCTGCTTCTTCTTAACATTTTATCTTTTCTAGGATCAGTTTTTTGACAAGTGATTCATGTCTTCATGTGGCTACTTAATTTCAATATCTGAATGTAATGTAGACATATGTGATCAAGTAATAACTAATTTATTAATACTAAATAGCAGCAAAAGAAATATCTCTTAGAGATAAATGTATGTTTTTAATCAATAATGCCTTTGAAAACAACTGCATAAACACATTCACATAAATCCAACTGAATAATTTCCTGTTGTCTCCACTGAAACTCTAAGTACATAATTTTTAAGATCCCAGTCTTCTAAAAATATAAAAACATTCAGTATATTGTAGCCCTGATCTTGAGGGCCTTGTCCAAAATAAATTCAATTCCAAGATAAATTCTCTTCTTTGTAGCTGCTTTTCTAGAAAAAACCCAAATTTTCTGTCTCTTTGGATTTGTAAATGTAAAGCCTCCATTTAACCTAGTGGCGGACCAGTTCCTACGGTGAGTGTTTTTCAGTGGTTAGAGATTTAGATCCTATTTCTCTCGTTTTAATTTACTTCATTGTAATGAAGTTCAGAAGCAAAATATACCAGAAAATCATAAATCAAAAGTTTCCTTCTATGCTCTGACATATAAGTCTATGTATAATATACATTTAAGTTTTGATGAGGACTACTACTTGATGAGGTTTTGTCTCAATAAATGAGTATGACACAGTCAGGAACATATGGATTGCCTCCTTTGTTTCCTATGTTGACAGGTTTACTCCAGCTTTTTATCCAGGGAAAATAAATAACTCTGAGTTAAATGATTTTTTTTTGGTTATGCAAGTCTTGGAACTCACTGACTAGACTCGTAAGTAAACTCTTGGGATTGCAGTCCTGTGTTGAATATTCATGTTATTGAGTTCAAAATCCATGTTTTAGCAGTATTTTCTAATATTCCCAGAAACATTCTTGTAGTCTAACTATTGACTGAAAAAGCAGTGTCAAGAGATAAACTCAGCTAAAGCAATTTCCTTACAGAGCTGACTACTTAAAAATGCAAGGGAAAAGGGTAAAAAGAAATACCATCTTACTGTGCATTTGCATCAAGACTTACTGTCATGGAATTTTTTTTTGGATTTGGAAAGACACATAGGGGTATAGTTAATTTTAAATAAATAATAAAATTACAGTCAGAACCTGTACTTCAGTGACTCACCCAAGGCCAATATATTGATGTTGGAGGAATATTTCTAGAATAAGTTTAATTTGATCTATGCTATTCTAGAGAAAGAAGAAAATATGTAGGATACTTCAAGGGAATAAATAATAAATACTTGAATAAAGGGACTGAAGACAGATAAATGAATGAGAAAAAAATGTTATCTTCTTGAGACAATGTAAACTACAGATGAGATTTCTGAAACAACATTGATAGGACTGTGTTAACCAAATGGAAATAATAAAAACAGAATAAGGAATAAAATTTGAAATGCAGACAATATATCTGAAAATATGACTACAACATTTATATATTCGATGCCTTTGAGGGCAGTTGTTATTTTCTTTTGTGTGGACAGTAGTATTAAGAAATTCTAAAGAGTTTTTGTAGGTATAAGGAGATAAATGATATCAGACAAGTTGTAGTAGAAGGAATGGCACAGATGGAAAATATTGCTGAAGTAATTTGCAGTTTACCAGACCTGTATGGAGAAAAGCTAGTATTTCTCATTTCTGTTGAGGATTGTGGCCCAATATCCAAAACACATGAGTAACGAAGTTTAAAACTAGGTAGTATTTATGCCAGAAAAATATCTCAGCTGCTATAGAATTAACATTATTGAGAGGTTTCAGAATAAATTAATTTGATACCAGAAAGAGAAACTTTATGCAATATGATAAAATCAGCAGAATATTATCTGAGTTGAACTGAGCAATTTGGTATGCAACTTTGGAAGAGCTCCCTTCGAAATATATAAAAAAAGATATAACCCCCTGCTTCACCAGATCCTCAATGCTAATTATTTATTTCTCAGGAGTCACAAACTAATACTTTTTAAAGTGAAGTAGTCCACAGGAATGCTTTCTCATATCTTCAGAAGACTATTGGCTTGCCATTACTTTAGTCTTTGTCTTCAAAATTTCTAGATTTATAGTGAAAGATGATGAACTAATTCAAAATATGGCAAATTTTGAGCCCTGTATGAATCCAGAAACACATAAAAGAAGGGGTTTTAGTACAGAATCATTTGAACTATGTGAAGACATATTCCTATTAAACTGAATCATTTTTTCTTTAAAAAAAATCTCAAACAAACACGTAATTTTTCTTCTCTAGCTAAGGAACAAAGTAGCATTACATCTATTCACAGAAAAGGTCCAATATCTTAAGCCATTTACTCATCATAATAACTATGGTAGTATTATGAATAAAAGCTTTAAATACCTTATCTTCCATATCTCAATTTTCAGGGGTATTCATAGAGATTTAGTGGCATGTCTCCTATTAGAATATATCTCATACCTAAATGAACACACTCTGCCCTGGAAATTGAGATGTTCAGAGAGGATTCAGAGATCATATATTCAGGCAAGTAACTTATATTTACATTTTCATTACATTCAGTGGATCTACTGAATTGTGCATTTTCAGGATCAAGCTATTAAATGTAGCACAGGAGAACAAACATCTTGCAATCCTAATTCTAAACAGGAGAACTTTAAAATATAATCATATGAATAAGCATTTCCTGCAGCATTGTGGATTCATAGCTTCTGAATTGAGCACAGCAATTTTCAGTTACCAGAAAATTAGTTAGGTTAATTTTTGAGTGTTGATACCTAACTGTTTTTTCCTTCTTGAAGTTTGTTTTATATAGTCAACTGGCAATTCCTGTTAAACATTTCTATAAAATTAAGATCAAAGATTTTCACATGTGTAGGGTTATTCAATTAATCACAGAATCACAGAGGTTTGGAAAGGACCTTAAAGATCATCTAGCTCCAACTTCCCTGCCACTGAAAGGAGCACCTTCCACTAGACTGGGATTCTCAAAGCCCTATTCAGCCTGGTCTTGAACATTTCCAGGGATGTAGGCATCCACAACTTCTCTGGGCAGCCTGTTCCAGTGCTCCACCACCCCCATCCTATCACTACATGATCACGTGAAAAGTTCCCATCCAGCTCTCTTTCAGGACCTCTTTAGGCACTGGAAGGATATCAGGTGGTATCTCAAGAGAGGGGAGCAGATGGGGAGAAGCACTGCCCTTGACCTGTGGGTCACACTTCTTTTGATATCAGCTAGGAAGTGATTGCCTTTCTGGGCTGCAAGTGCACATTGAAAGCTCATGTCAAGTGTTTCTTTCACCAAAACTTCCAAGTCCTTCTCCTCAGGGCTGCGCTCAATCTATTCTCCTCCTCATTCTTGGCACCCTGACCCCCTGCCCTTTGGTAAATGTCAGCAGCGCAGGCAGGACGCTGCCTATATTATCCATGCAGGTCTTGTCTGTACCAAACCACAGTGCCAGCCATGGAGCCAAGGGCAGGTGTGGCTCTTATTCACCTTCATGTGTCATTTGTGTCATTGACTGTTGCTGCCAGATGACCCAGACCCAGCATCCCAGGCAGTCCAGCAGAGCGATGGCATCACTTGTGACCCTCTGTTTTCTCTTGGAGACTGAGTCAGTCACTGTGTGAGCACATTGTGCTTGTCTTACAGCTTCACAGAGCCACAGAATATGCAGAGTTGGAAGGGAGCCATCAGGATAATCAAGTCCAACCCCTGGCCTTGCACAGGACAGCCCAGAAATCACACCATGATTCAATAAATCTTTCAATAAAGGCATCAATAAAGTTATACTTTACAATGTTATACATTATTACTATTTAGATCACAGTCAATCTTGCATCAATCAATTTTTGAAAATACAGACAAAGAAAAACTTTCGTTATTGAAAAAATATTGAATATGCTATTGACTGAAATACATGAAAGTCAACAGCTATTAAAATATTAAATCACGTAGCTCCTAGAAATAAGTTCACTCGTTCATCTATGTTTTACAAATGTATTTTTAATATTTTATAAAGTTTTAAGGATATAAAGATGTACAATGTCCAGTTCTTTTTATAGTCTCTAATTCTGTAGTACCCTTACCATTAATTTCAGAAACAAAGCCTGTCACATACTAACCTGCATAAAGGCGTGCATATTAATATTCTGATTTTATAGCAACATGCTTTTTCATTTTTATATAAGAATTACTGGTAAAATGCCTTCTTTTTTTCATAGCCATAACTCAATCACTGCAGAACAATATGGAGTAAGTCTTGATGGACTTTACACTAAGTATATATGATCAGGAACTGTATAAAACAATAATGTCTTTAACAAAGGAAAATCACAAAATGCGGATTCTGTGGAACATATTTCTGTTGCAAACTGTGATGTGAAGATGCAATGACGTAGAGTGTACTGGTTGGCACTAATACTGGATGTGATAGCTAATTCTGGAAAAACATGATTTGGGCAAGTTCCAAGTCTGCTCATTCATTCAATCACTCTCAGATGTCAATGTCATTAGACCATCCCTTGAAATGATTGCATGCACATCAGAAAAACAGTAGCTTCTCTGAAGTAAAAAGTTCTTTCTTTGAATGAACTTGGCCTTATATTATTAAAAAAAAACCCTAAAATTAAACCACCACAAACAAAGTTATGCCCTCATAAAACAAACAAACCCTCACTTACTCATGTTCCCCATGAAATGAGAGCTGGAATAGTATGTTGATGGCCAGGAAGGTGTTGTCATCTGTGTGTATATGTACCTCAGTTTCCTGAAACAACCTATAAATAAAAGTGTCATGGTATTTCTCAATGCATGAAGTCTTTAGTTACATTTGTTTTAGTGTCTGTAATTAATAAATGATTCTTTGCAAAGATGAATGGGAAGTGCTTTAGCTTTTTCCATGGTAAAAATGCTGACCACATTCTGTATTAGAAAATGCGATAAACAGATTTTATGCACAAAAGCCTCTCTGAAATATAGGCAGAATATTCTCTGAGGTAAACATCAGTGTATTAAACTCATTTATCAAACAGCACTTTGCCTCAAACAGGTTGCAAACAGCCTTTTTAAACACTATGAACCCCAATACAGTGTAATAAGCAGAAAAACAACAAAACCTTCTTTCCTTTTTTTTTTTTAAAAAAAATCTCACAGTTTTACAAGGTGCACTGTACAAATCATGCAAATAATAATAAGATAATCTGGGTTTGGGGTTTGTGTTTTGTTTTTTTTCTCATACAAAAAGGTTTTTTTCTCTCTCTTTTTCTCTCAAACTAAATTTAAGTTTGAAATGGGAAACAATTGCTCTGAAATCATAACTATTATTTTCGATATTTGTGCTGTTATGCTCACATACTGAAACCTAGCATTTAGTTTGTGATGACTCTTCAAAAACCAACTTCAAGCCTATTTCTTCTTTTGTGAAGTCTTATCAAAATCTTTCTGTCACAAAATTCATATTCTCTTATGGCTTCCAGAGTCCCTAATGTTGTGTTTCAAATGTGATATAAAACATCACTACAGATTTATTTGAGAAGATGAGTTGTGAATGTGCAGATGCAGAAGGTAATGCAGTCTCTCCTAAACACAAAACACATCAATATCACTAAGATTTCCAGGTGTGAATGAAATACGCAGCATTTTGGTGATCAGAAGGGGAAGAAATGATTAAAAATAAATTCTTTATGTTGTTGGAATATTTACTTCAGCATAAAAGTATTTGAAGACCATCATTGAAGTAAAATACATTTGGATTAGATTATATCACTGAGTCATCTCAATAGTGCCGTTCCCTGCAAGCTGCCCTACCAATGTCAGTCATACTATTTTTGGACAAATATGTTATTATCTGAGGCAGGACTAATTGTTTTACTAATGATATATTATTCATCTGCACTAAACCCATTGTTTTGATTTTTTTTCTTGTTCAAAACTTGTAAATACAAATTATTATAAAATCATTTCATCTAGAAGCAACTTGTATTTTTTTCTTTCTTAAAAAAGTTTAATGAGTATGTTTAGGGAATGTTCTCTGCATACAAATATGCTGAAAAGAAAGGATGCTCCACTGACACTTCCATATATTTATTATACAATACTATGCTCATCAGCAAAAAAATCTGCAATTAGCATATTCTCAACAGAAACAAGGGACTGTTAAATTTATGGTGACCTAAGGGATGCTATAACTTATTTTAAAACCATTAATTTGAAAACTTGTGCCAATCCCTCTGGGTCAAACACAGAAATAAATTCATAATTGTAATTTCTTTGATAATAACATTTATTATCTAATTTTTAGAGCTCCACTATAAAGCCAGATTGCTACTTTTAATGAGTCCAAAATGGTAATTCAGAGGAAGGCAAAGATTAATAAAAACATGCAGCTTCATACTACGTATTGGCTGCATCTACTCTGAATAGAGAAAAGGATCTATTTGTTCTGATTAACAACTTCAAGATCAGGCCTAACAGCAGCAATGGAAAAATATTTACATTTTTGGATATATTTTTAAAAGTTTCTGAGTCACAAACAATAGTTCCCATTTATATGAGACCTACTTCTGCTTTACATTTACATTTAGATAGCTATAGCAATGGATAATAGCTTTTGCCATTATCTCAACTATGCAAAAGTAAAAAAAGCATTACATGACCATCTGTTTGTAACTGTGGTGATAAACTTATAAGTAATACAACATTAATGAAGTTCGTAAATCAGCTTAATTTTGTGAAATACAATTTTTTTTTTAATGAACCTGTTTCCATTGCCCAGCTGCAGAAAATTTAATGTATTGAGTAAAGGTAAGCAGAGATTTTGAAAGTGAAGATTAATGATTTTTTACTTACAGGTAAATTCTGCTTATCTCTTAATTAGCACCTGGCTCAGAAAAGTTGAGCATGCTCCTTGCTACATCCTCATAGAGTATCACTTTACTGCTGCAAATTGTGAAGCAGCTATGGCAATATTCATATCACTAAAACCTTTCCACTGTATTGCTGAAGAGATTCAACAGCCTCTCTGAAATGAAGAGTGAAATAACTACACCTGGAATCTATCTTCATGTACTATTTTAATGACGTGAAAGGAACTAAAGGGAGTTTCTGTCCTGCCACTGCCCTGCCCCTGACTTCCTAGAGCAACATGAGTTTCTCTTTCAGCCTCGATCTGTGTTTTCAACTTAATACATCAATGTCCCACCTAACTCTTTAGGTGGTAAAAAACATTTAACTTCATCTCTGCTTTGAAGGCTAAGCTGAAGCTCTAAATAGCACACTATCAAAAACCTAAATAAAAACATGAGCTCTCTGAACCTATTTACACCTCCAGTCTCACCAGGGCGAAGCAACATAAATGTACTCGAGCAGGTGACAGCTGTCAACTGCAAGTACCCTTATACCCTGCTGTTCCAGACTTCAGAGGAAAATGCTTGCAATCATCCACTTTTGCTGTGGAAGTTCCCTGCCTTACACTCAATCCTTGGCTCATGTACTGCAAGTTGTCAAGCAGTAAGAAAACACAAGTCCTCTGTAGTGCTTTAAATAATTCACTGGTATTGAGTAGCTGAAAATTAGTCTAGCCCACAGATGCAGTGTGAGTTAGCACTTTAACTGATTGCTAAAAAAGTTGATGATACTGAATAATAGAACAGCCAATAGTTATTTGGAAAGCATATATTGTAGCGAGTTGTCATGCAGTTGTACCCACAAAGCAAAACTATATTCTGTGTGTGGTTCACAGATACAGATTAAAAGGCAATCAGCAACAAACCTCTTGAAACAAAAATTGGCCTCCTGTCACTTCAGGTGAATGAGCTGCAGGAGAGACAAGCTTTTTCCCCTAGTGCAGACTATGTCAACATGTTCACCTCTAGGTGGGCTTTTTCTACTTGTCCTCCCCTGCTTTGGTACCCTGCATGATGGCAGAACAGACCAGGTTAGCTTCAGCTGGGCTCTGCGTGGTGCAGTGCTGTGGGCTGCTGTCCCTTTGGGGAGCTGCTTATGTAGGCTTGCAGCTTCCTCACCAGGAAGGGCCTGATGTGGCAGGTGCATTCTGACAGGAGGCATGTGCTCTAAGCCCCCAACAGAGGAGCCTGGGGGTGCTTTCAGATCTCCCAGCTGGGATAAAACCTGCTGAGCTAAAGCCTGTGACCTCAGAGACTGCCTGAGCCTTTCCTCACCTGACTAGTATGTTTTGTCGTGTGACTATTGCACCATGCCATTCACAGCTGGATGTTCCAATGCACTTCAGTGCCAACTCTAATTGCATGATGTTGTATCAACTTTCCTTTTTGACTGCTGCCTTCTTGCACTTCATGTGTTAGTGAAATCCTTTACTATTCCTTTATAAGAAGGTAGGAAGAACATCAAAGATAAAAGGGGAGAGAGAGGGAGACAGGATGACTCAGCCTTATGAAAGTTTCTGAAAATTCTGCAAAAAGGATTCTATGGTAAAACCTTTGATAAATATGTGCTTCGATACTGAGAAAATCACTGACGTTTCTCCCTTTGCATCAATGTAGTACACACTCAGTTTTTGAGGTGAAGTAGATAAAATTTCTTCTCAGAAATGTCTCGTCTTGACAACAGTAATGTGAAATCAGTGCAAGCCAAGAGGGCTCTTAATATGTGCATTCAAGTCTTGTTAAAGAGAGGAGTTTTTAATGAGAATGTTCCATTTCCCAGGAGTGTATAGCTGCTAATTTATTCAATAAAAGAA
>VWYP01034018.1:6451-40803 GCA_013400435.1 Pycnonotus jocosus | reverse complement strand
GGAAAGAAACAGCATGAGGAGGATATCTGTTTGCACAAAATGTAGTGATAGAACATGAAATCAAAGCTCAGCAGAGAAATAAACCATAAGGGCAGACTGGGTGAGATGCCTGGCCAGCTGGACAACATTTACATTCCAAGCAGCATTCCCATGATTTACTCTGAACACATGGTGAGGTCATGACTATCAAATAACTCCAGAGCAGATTCACATCTTTGTGCCTGAAGAGAAAACTAAAGGACAAAAAGACTGAAAATTGATCATTTAAAGACGTGTTTTAATACTTCACAGAAGTACATAACCACTTCCATCCAAAAGGATTTTCAAAATCTTTCTGTAGAGAAATAATTTTCTCCTTCATTGACTTCACAAAGATATTTGATATGGTGGGATGGAACTGAAGATGAATTTCCTATAATATCTAGATGAATTTTCATGTAAGCTTTATTGCAATAAAAATATTTGTCAAAGCTGAAGGCAGAATACTGGAGTGCTTTGTCATTATAAAAGACATAAAACAAGGACATATATTATGGTGCTTGATTTTTATCTGTTTTTTATTTATGTTCTTGCAGTTTTTGAGAGAGAGGAAAGAAACTACAGCAAGTTATACAAGGAATGTTAGCAAAACCCAACACTTATAACCTCATACTTATAAATTAATATGCAGATTGTACACTCTTGATTGAATAGTGGATTTATCTCTGCAGCTGCTTGTTATCAACTATCAATCTTAAATCTCAAATTCCATTCAGTCTTCTGTGCTTTTTCCATGTTCTACTAAGAGTCCTCTTTTTTCCCCCTCAAATATGATTAAATTATAAGTGTCCTTCATATCTGACTACATGTACAAGACATCTTGTCTTCCTTCTTTTAATTGATTCAGTACTGGTACTCACAGCAAAATAAAGATGGTGCCTATATAATTTCCACCAGAATTCTGATTATGAGCTAACTTTTCTACTTTTGCTGGTCCATTTGGTATATGTGTTGTGCCTGATGTCCTTCAAACAATCTGCTTATGTGAAATAACATAAATCATTAAGTCTCATCTTACATGCAAGATATTATTTTGTCTCATATTCAGAATCCTCCTGTTACTACACTATCATCAGGATTTTCTGTCATTTCTTTTGGCTGCCCTTCTTACCTGAGATACACTAACATGTGGTCTCCCTCTGATGTATCTTATTTTTTGTTTATATGTGGCCTTTCAACCATATTCCTCAGGTGATAAAATCGACAGAATTATATATTCTGTAAACCTCAGACTTCTGAAGAGCTTGCTTCCTACCTTAGGGCACTGCTAAAATCTCCCAGGATTTTGCTTAACAACTTTGTTTAAAAAATGTGATCACTGTCCATATAGAAAAACAAGTTAGATTCAGACAGTAGCTAGGAAATAACTCAGGTGAAGACAGCTAAAAATTTATTGAGAAAGAAGAAAAGATTCAAAGAGCAGGAAAACACCCCATATTACTTGTGCTAATGGAAAGGCAGGAATGCTGTTCTCATAATCACCAAAACGGTACATTGCAGCACCATGTCCTGTCTGGGGACACCACAAACACACAATATCGAGGAAGTGCTGAAAGAGCAGAGCTAAACAAATTGTGCTGCAGTCCTAAAAAGTAATAAATCAAGCTGTATTTTATATATGAAGTGTTAGAACTTAAATGTTGAAGAAAGTTAGATGTGAAAAAATCATAATAATACCTTAATGATTTTCATAGCTCCATTTTTTATTCCTTGTATCTGGAGACTTGCTGCCTAAGAGGCAATGCTATTAAAGTGGACAATTAAGTCTCATTCAATTGCTGTAGTCATTAGAGATCTGGAGTACCACTCCACCTATTAACATTCAGGTTTCATTAATTCAAATTTTTTTTAATGGATGAAGTGAGGTGTTATTATTATTATAATTGCAAATGACCTTTTTCCTTATGTTTTCCAACTGCATATTAAGTATTACAGACAGATGGAAAGGTTTTTCTTTGTGCACACTGGCACAGACAGACATCATCACTGAAGTTCAGCTGATCTTCAGGCTGTTCTGCTCATAATCACCCACACTACTCCTGACCACAGACTTCACCTGAGGTCCAGCCCCATGTTCAGGACAGGTGTTGATGAGAATATATATAAACACACATATATATCTCAAAAAAATTTATATCATATATATATGTATATAAAATAATGTATATATAACCACGTATAACATTCAGGTAATATCACTTTGCATTGTTTTAGTCTTGGATTCCTGGGGGCAAAAGGCAGGGGAAATCTGGCCCAGTTAGAGTCAGAGTCCCCTGATGACTTTCCCAGGAGGTTGCTGAGTATCCCATGTCCCAGAGGTGCTGTTGAAGGCCTGGCCCTTGCCCACCACGCTGCCCCTCCTGAGTGCTGTCACATCCCCAGTCACGTGACAAAGTCCTTAAGGCTCATTTTTTAGGGCAAAGGCAGAAAGATTTTCCAGCCTTCATCAGCCTGGCCTGGTCAGAGTTTCTTCCCGTGCCTGTGGCTATTGATGAGCACATTCTGGGCTCATGTGTTCAATTATTTGTGGTGGAATAAGTCAAAGGGGAGCACATCAGCTGTCCTGGCTGCTTGCCAATGGCCCAGCTCCCAGGATAATAGACACTGAACACTTCCTGGTGTCTGCAGAACAGTAGCCACAATACAAAAACCTACCCCAAAGGCGCAGAGTGTCCTGTCAGGGGTACCTGGGGAATATTTTCATTCTCATTCTTTAGGCCAAGCCTAACCAAACCTCCAGCTATAAACCCAGTGTCTGCACTCTCCGTAATGACATTCGACAAATGCCTTTTTTTACACTCTTCTGATTTAAGTAGTTTTCCATTTGCTAATTATAATTAATGAGGTGCTTCTGAAACTACTGTGATGGAACACGAACACATTAGGATTAGTTTGCTACTGCAATTGCACCATCTTCAATTTTTCTTATTGTTTTTACCTTTCACACATAATAAAATACCAAAAGTCCTTCCCCAAGCAAACACCAGAATATTAAGTTTCTCTAATATTCTGCAATACACAAGTGTGCTGCATTGAAAAATAGCTGCATTAATTCTAAATGTTTATATTGAATTTTCTACATTGAATTATTAAAATTACACATTAATTATTTATGTGCTGCATTGATGTACTTCCTAGTAAGACAATGCATGAAATAGAGCTGTCAAATACGAAAGAAGGGAAAAATGTTAATATTTGCAGCAGAGGACTCCCTCCTGGTTCCTGACTGAAAAGTTTGTTGTTACATTATCCAACTCAGGTTGCCAAAAAGTGTTTTCCACTGAGATATATCATTACAGGAACATCCAGATGATTAGTGCCTTTTCATACTCACAGTATTAGGGATCAAAGAAATGTATCCACTGTAGATTCAAAAGAACTAATTGATAATTTTTGTTGTGATGGGCAAGTGGCAGAGTATCTTAGTGGTTTATGGATTAATTTAGATGTAAAAGGTCCTGAAGAAAAGAAGGGGAGGGAAGCACAATCACCATTCTTTAGAGAAAGGTTCATTTGACTGGGTTTTATGCTGATTTCCTTCAGAACAGAACTACAATGTTCTGAAAATGAGATTGTTTTCTGATCTCTGGACCATGTCAAATATTTCAATACTTCTGGATTTTTTGCTAAATTAGAGCAAGTTAAATTATAAGAATGAGGTATCTGAAATCTTTTATCTAAAAATCAGTAAAGAGTTCTATCTCCTTTGAACCGTAATGTATCCTAGTGTGTAAGATTGAAGGAAATGATTTCTTTATGCAACCAGAGAAACTTATTTATGAAATTATTCTTCTGCTTTTCTGTATCATGTGACATAAGAGTGATTTCAAAATAACTGAAAGAACATTCTAAGCTTCACCAATGGAATATATTTGCTGTATGTCTCTAAGTTTTAGAGGTAACAGTTCTACCTTTCATCTAAGCATTTAAGGAGAAAACCATCCATAACCTAACATGTTGTTAAACTAATCTCCACAGGTATTGAAGGCAATGGAATAATGGATTCCTCTTTATATTGACCATTGGTAACACTGTTGATAACACTTTATCAACAATAAGTATTATATATCCAAATAATGCAAATTGAGTAGTTATAGAGGGGGAAAAGTGCCTCATTATGCCTATAAAGCACTTAAAAACTGATCAACTCCCCTGAAGTCTCCAAAACTGCAATTATTTCCAGAAATTGGACATATTAAGACCAGTCAATATAGTCAGCAGCAACTCTCTTAGCTCAGAGGTCAGCCCTAAAAAGAATTCTATATTTATTAGGAAGTGATATGTAATATGTGTATATGAAAGAGAACTATTTGTTGTTCCCTGAACATTATTAAGATATCAATTATTTAAAACGTGTTAATTTTTCTCTTTCATCTGGATGAGTATCTATGCTTTGCTGATTAAATCTTTTTAATAAAAGATAGTAGCATTTTTCCAGCTTAGTTTCTAATTTAAACAAGTTTCCCATGCACTCTGTGGCTGATTAGATGTTCCATCTACTGTTTGAGTTTGCTATATCTTTGTTATGATTCTTAGGTAGGTCCTTCACCAGCCTGATCTTTTGTAAAATAATCTATTATTATGAAAATTCATTCAAATTGGACTACATTGTGCTCTCTATTTCATGAGCAAACTGTGATAAAACAGGAAAAACACATTCTTTGGATTCAATACAGCTTATAACAGAATCACCAGCGCATGAACATCAATTGTAGAGCATGCCTGTAGCACAAAGCCAGACCTGATTTTCCAAAATTCTTTGCAAAGCAACATTGTAATTTCCATACAGCTCACAGGGTGGAGTTACTGGATTTAAACCTGCAACTCTTTATCAGGCACAGGAGGGAAAAAAAAAAAAAAAAAAAAAAGCCTTAACCTACAGTTCTTTTGTGGTTCAAACCTTCATCTCTGCAGCAGGGAAGGGGAAAGTAGGAGTCTGAAATTTGAGACATCCAAGGAAGCTACAACAAACTCTGGGCAGAAGCCCTCCATCCTGCTCTTCCAGAGCAGGTGGGAGTCTCACTTTTGGGGCTTTCAGGCTGTTTGGTTGTATTTCTCTGTGAAATGTCTTGTAAGACATTGGTTTCATCCAGATAGGGTAGAGGAAATGAAAGGAATTGTTTTTTCAACCCATTCTCTTACCTCTGTTCTACTAAAACCTAAAAATTTTGGAGGGAAGAATTACAGATTAAATATCTCATAAGTAGTAGTGGGTAATATATTTTAAGAAGAAATTTAACCTGTGAACATAATTGTCAAAATGTCTAGTGCTGTCATAACTGAACAATGCTATAATATTACTGTTAAGGTGGAAGTTTCACTGAAAATTAATATTTCTTTTGGCTACGTGAACACTTTTAAAGGTGCATTCTCTATCAAAAAAACCCCAAAAACCAAACAACCCTCTTTTATTTTATGCACATAAAATTATAGGAGCAAAATATTGTTGCAAATCAAAGTCATAAAACATTTCTGCAGTCTCAGATTTGTGCAGTAATGAACAGGAGGTTTCTTAGTCTAGAAGGAAATGTTTAAATTTGGTACATCATTACTGAACATTTTAGCAAGGCAACTAGACTCCTTTTTTAGAATGGGAAAGGTCAGTTCCCTGAGGAATTGTCCATTTTTTCATTTCAGTTATAATAACTTTGTTTTCAAATTGAACACTATTCTCTAAATCTTCAGGCCGTAAATGTATCTTGGGCCATTAGAAAGAGCAGACAAAGCAGGTAATATTAAGAATCTGCTGAGGCACAGTGGTTTCTGGATTCTTTGGAATTTTTTTGATAGTACTGGTTCTTATATTCCTGCAGCCTTACCATTTCATCATGCCTCATCTTCTCTAATTTTCCTTTTAGCAGTTGTTTAATGGATATTAATTCTAAGCATATGAAAATAACTTAAGATTCCAAGGTCCCCATAAACTTTTTAGGCACTAAGTCCTTGAAAACAGGGCCTTAGGAACAAGAGGGAGAGCTGCTGGAGCAAGCCAGCTGTCTGCATGGTCTGCAAAAGGAGTTGGAGGCCACAAGGACAGAAATCTGAAATATACAATACAAAATAATAATGCTTATTATCCCTAAGAAGAAGAGCGAACTAAGAATGGAAAATTTCCCTTTCACTTTTCTGTGTCACTCTAGTCAATTTGTTAGCTATGGAAAACCAACAATAGTAATGTAGCTGAACAAACCAGGCAAGTTGATTGATTTCTAATTTTTTTAAGACAAAATTTTTATTAAAAAAATTGTAATAGGGAAGAATATACAGGAGAATTTCTAAAAATCTACATTTCATTTAGGGGTCAAAATCCCATTAACAGGAAAATTTAGTAAGTCAGTCTCATTCTGATTCTGATTCTGATGATTCTGATTCTGATTCTGATTCTTTCCCCACTCCCCATCAACAAAAAAGAATTGATCATCTATTTATTCCTGAGAATTTTCATTTCTTTTTCTGTGGCTCTGTGACATGTTTGGTAAATGAATGCTGGAAATTATCTCCTTGGAGTTTTCACGATGGAGAAATAGGCCATTAAGTTTCAAATCAATGTGGATGATTGCAATGTGAAGCCAACAATTTTCTTGAAAATAATACTGGAATTGAAAAGCTATGGTGAAGAAGTAAAATCAAAATTCATTTTTAGACACACTCCCACTATTTCCACAGAACTTAGATAATTAACCTATATAAGAATCTCACCATATTTCTGATTTTTCACTCAATGCCCATTTCCTAAATCTCACTAAACTAACAAAAAGATTTTTGGAACTCTCATCCTAATTAAAATATTTTTCCATAGGATTACTTCACTCAGATTTATAATACCCAAAAGTCCTAAGAAATCACTTAGAAAGAGGATGGTTTTTGACTAGGAATCCATGTGATATAAGCTCTGACCAAGAGTATCTGTGCAAATCCCCCAGTAGCATAAGAAATACCCACAGAAACTGCTGAAATCTCTTTTTAATTTCTGTAGCTAGAGCTTATTTCAATCTAGGGCAAGAAGAAATAGGGGTTCAGTCATTGCAGAGGGCTTCTCCAAATGGAACATACACAGGTTCTGTAAGGCAACTTAGACAGAAACTGTATTTATCTTGAAGAGCTTGCAATCCAAGTAGCAAAGACTGCAAGTGAATAGATAAATACAGGTACAAAGCAGTCAAATGGCTTTGTCAAGGTTAGTGACAGAGCTAAAATTAGAAATCAAAGTACCTGTAATTCCAACCAAAGGATTTCTGATCTACTAAAGGATTGTGTGGCATGTGCCTTTAACGAAGTTTTAAAATGTATCACAAAGGAGATGATTTTTTGTGAAAAATATCTCATATTGTAGCCAGGCTGCAAACAAATACAGCTTTTTCATGGAAAACCTACCTTTTCCTGCCTCTTGAAAAAGAAATGAAGAGGCAGAAATCAAATTGAATTTTGATGAACCACTGGAAATTCTTGTCTGCTGTTCCAGCATATTTTGCTGGTGTAGAACAAAGAAAAATAATAATAAAAAGAAATGCAGCAAATGAAATATATATAGATTAGCTAATTTGGATTTATTGACCCTTACTCCTTTATTGCAACATAAAAGGTGCAATAGAGGAGAATGTGAGAGGCAGAGATTCACAGAGAGCAATAGAATACTTTGATACAACTTTTCTTCAGTGATGTGTCTGGACACGTACTTGCTTTCTCCGACACAGCTCTGCTCATTTTTTTCTTAACCTTTACTGTCCCAAAGGCCAGATTAGATCAGAATTTACCAGGATCTGCAACACATACAAAAACCTATTAGATTTTCAGGATTACACTTTCCAAACCTTATTATTTCTCATTGATTATTTCTTTAAAAATTACTTTTTGGGGGGTTTTGTGTCAATTATTTTTTGCAGATGCAACGCAGAGTTCAGGAAACGAAGCAACAACACATTGTGAGCAGCCTGATCATGAAGAAATCACAGCTTTCTGCAGCAGGAGGCTATGAGACAAAAAGATGTGAGCTGTTTGAAAGTGCTGTTATTGGGAACAGCAATAAGGCAGAGAGAAGCACATCCCTGAGGTGCTGCCTCAGCACGAGCAGCACAAGGGGCAGCTGCTGCTGGTGCCAGCAGTTCCTCACACAAGCTGAGTGGGAGCAGGAGTATGTGCACATGTATGAGAACAGATCAGAAAGGCTGCCAAAATCCACTGTGGGAAGACACAGCTGAATGGCACAAAAATGTCTTTTTCTACTATTAATGGTGCATCAAACAAAGAAGAGGAAATGTGATACAGTGTGACACAGTTCCAACAACACATGCAAACACTTGAACACCTTTCAAATCCTTCGTTTTTATTTTTGAACCCACAGCATGACGTTTTTTATATTATTTGGGTGAAAAGACAAATTTACTAACAAAATTTACTAACAAAGTTTTTCAACAATAGGAGAGAAGAAGAAAACTGCTGTATTTCTGATGTTAGCAGCTACACTATTCTATGAGGATCAGAAGGTTTTCACCTTTTAAGAACACACAGGAAAGGTGCACCATGAGCACACTGCAGTCCTAAGTAACTCGAGATGAACTATTTGATGTTATGTGCAAAGCACAAACAAAAACTCTTGAGGAACAAACACTTAGTTCTGAGGGCAAATGTCTTTTGCAGTTCACACATAATTATCATTCAATATTGTACATCCAGCAAGGATATCTTGAAAAGACATAGGAACAGAAAGCTATTCATGCTAACTTGGGATCTCTGCAATTCTTAAATCTGAGCTAATCAGCCCCACCTCTTGAGTCAATGCAGAGAAATAGGCACTTTCAATGTCTATTTTGGACAACTATCTTAGGAAGGGATGAATCATGCCTTAGAAACATTCATTTTTTCTTGAGCCTTCTAAACTATAAATCTCTTGCGATAAGGATCTTTTATATGGGTTTGTGACTCCAAATGACATAAGACATTGACATATAATTCGTGGTTTCAGTCCCAAGAAAGAGCAGCCTATGAACAAGTATAAAGAAAAGGTAAAGGGCAATCATTTAGAGTAATTCTGAGCACCATCAGAAGACTTAAAATGGGTGATCGATGGAAATGGCACAAAGATAGGGTGAGAGCACTGTGGATCATTGACTTTTCTGACCTTGGTCCAGAAACCTGTGTACTAAGAACTGATAGAATAAATCAGCGTGGCTAAGTACAGTGTCTTTGTCACAGGATGAAATATTCCCTCACAAATCTTCATAGCCTTCTGCAAACTTTAAACTTTATATCTCTGAGGTAAATTATTACCTCCCCTGTCAGTGTTCCCCAGCTAATGCAATGGAAATGAGGAACAGCTTTACCAACATTGACTAACAACCCTACATTGGAAATAAGAAATAGCATGGGAGTCTTCTTAGCAGGTTTGATTCCAGTTCCATTATGATTACTACAGTAATTTTCCAGTTAATTAATCTAATACACTGCAATCCTGAAATTCAAATTGCTCATGCTTTCACAAAACATTTTCCTTTGATGCATTGACCCATTGCATTAAAGTAATAAGTAAATTGTTTAAGAACATGAAGTGAAAATAATTCAAGCCATTTTCTTTCTTATTCTTTCAAAAGGATCATATACACCACGTAATAGCCTGCTCCAGCCTCCAATGAATTTCACAGAAAGACTCGTATTCATTTTAATGAGGGCTGACTTAGTCCTGTGATTCTACTAATTTAAACCAACTATAAATTAGCCCTCTGGTTTTAAAATACATGGCACAAAATTGCCAGGAATAAGCATGTGTTCCACAGTATTTCATCTTTCTTTTATTACTGACTTGACATCTTTTCTTATTCCCACCAAATATCTGGAAGAGGAGAAGAATAAAAACTATTCCCCAATGAAAATATAAAATCCTATATTCAGGGTCTTGACTGACCATGTTCCCAAGCTTAGGAGGTGGCTTTTTGCCAAGCTAAACTCTGCTCCAGAGCTGGTGAGTCACAGTGTTCTGCAGAGGGTGATGGTCAGCTACTGCTGCCAGCTCAGGCAGTTGGGGCAGCAGCAAAGGAGCCACCAGCTCTGCCACAGCTCAGCCCTTCCTGGAGGTGAGAGCAAGCTGATGGTTCTGCTGCTGTGTGTGCAGTGAAGAGGAGAGAGCAGGAGATGGCTGACATCACCTGCTGAAAAGGAGAGTGATGCAAAAAAACCACTTTTTAGCTAAATCCTCAGCTGCTCTGAACCAGCCCAGCTCCACTGAAGTCAACTGGTGTCCCACTGATGCCTTGGGAAGGCTGACCTGAAACAGAGACTGGACAGAGCTAGAGAATACAGTAGATATTTACTGAAAGGCTTTTAGGGTACACCTTGGGCAAGACAAGAGCCTGACCAGGGCTACAATGAAGATGGACTAAAAATGGTCACCAAAAAATGGATGACTAGCATGAGGTTTCAAACTTTTATAAGTTTTGGTCCCATATTGGGGCCCATATTGGGGCCCAATTGTCCAACCATAGACTCAGGTCGTGATGTCTCATCCTTCTTGTTTTCTCTCTTCAGTCCACCATTGTTTGTGCTTTCGGGCCTGAAAGTTGTACCTACTGACCTTGGTCTTCAGCAGGAAAGGATTTGTTTTGTCTACCTACTCTGTGAAGAGAGCTTACTGGAACTTAATATGAGGCTCAGAACTACATCCCTAGGCAGCACAGAATCTCCAAAACATGAAAACTAAATCTTAAGGCATTACCACCAGTGGATAAGAGCTGCAGATCTGGCCCATTGTCTCTGCCCATGGGATGGCCTCGCCCTCAGCCTGTGCCTGCTGTGGCCTCACAGCTCCACTTTGTCCTTGGGCCCCAGCTGACATCACTGCAAGAATGCCACATAATACTTGTCTGCTCACTGCTTCACTGCTCCTGCCCTGTACTTATTTGTTTAGTAACTGAAAGATATTCTGGTTTATATACATCCATTCAGATGTAAACTTACATGGACATTCTTCTGGGAAGCAGCAATCCATATTTATCAGCAGCTGAAGGCAGGAAAAGAGGTAAATTGTGCAACATTTGAAACATCCACTCCAGCTGCTCTTAGCCCTTCAGTAGTTTATTTGACAAAGAACAGGGAAGCACTGTCAAGCAAGCACTCCAGAGCTGGCTCAGGGCACAATTGCCACCTTGCCTTGTGTGCACTGCAGATATTGTGCAGCGTTTTGTAGGGCTTTGCTTTCTCTCATCCCCAAGAAGGATAGACACAGTGGAGGTCCTGGCAGCAGTGAGTGGTTTGTCTTAGGCTCACATTTATTTAATAGATTGGAAAATCTGCAGAATTTGGAAGAGTGAGACCAATATTTAGAGCATTTTTTTTTATTTCACCTCTTCATTTTTTCTTTATGTCTGTCTTGGATCAGTTGCTGAGCTTTGCTTCTTCTGAGAATTATCACCTTCTTCCTCAGTTTCTGGATTTCAAAAAATGATGAAATGCACAATATTGAAAACAAGCAACAGAGAGACTCAGAAACAGTTTCTAGTAGTTCCTTTTCAGATTCTTATTAAAAAGGAGTTTATATTTCAAGACAGGATTTCAGGATTGATTAATTGCCTTTGCTGTTGTTGCAACCATTATTTGGGTAGGCAGTTCTCCAACATCAGTGTGGCTATTTTGAAGCTGAATCAAATGATGCAGAAGTATTTATTTGTGTCCATCTCTTTTGGTATCTAGTAAAGTTAAGGGAAAGCCTTAGAGCACTGGCAAAGGCTGTGAGTGTGGGCTTGCTGAGCCAGAGAGCCATTAGGCATGTCTTACCTGACAAGTCACCCTGCAACCTTTTCAGGGAGAATATTTTGACTGTTCATAAATAAATGCCATTTTTTGAGATGCAAATACAATGGAAACTATGACAACTGGTGGAAAACATCATATCTTGTGGCCAAAGCAATTTAATTGTCAGAATTTTTGGTCAATGCTCAGTAAATATACTGCAAATAATTATTACTTCTTGCTATTCACCTCCTCGTGTTTTCTTAATAATGTTGTTTTATTTTAATAGACAGTTCCCATAAGGCTGCTCATGTGACTGTGATTCATTATAGACATAAAAGCATTTGTTTTTATCTGAAGAGTGCAGAAATCAAAACACTGTACGCAAATACCAGATAAAAGTTGAGAAGCACAAGAGAAATAACAGATTTACTGATCAGTAAGAACTGAGCACAAGGGGGAAAATTACACATCACTCAGTGCCTCATCACCACACTGAGGTCTGCAGCACAAATCAACATAGTTAAAAACATCTCTGGTCATCCCTGCCCAGTCCTGTTCCTCAAGGTGAGCTGCATAGCAAGGAGAGGGCACAGACTCCCTGTGGCAGAGAGCTGTATAAGCATATATCATCACCTGTGCAGTGTGCCCCTGATCTGCCTCTGCAGAAAAACCTCGGGGATTTTTTGTATTCTATGCAAAGCCTTTCAGAATAAAGGTCATGGCCCTTACATGTATTTACACACACATCCTAGAGGCAGGCTGGGATGGGAACATTGCAGCACAGACCCTTGGGTGCAGCTGCCACTCTGACTTGCTCCTACACACAGTTCTCAATTCTACTTATGCCTGCAGGTTTGTATTTTGGACTTTCAGTCTTTAGACCTCAAAGCAGCTGTGTAAGACAAGGAATCATGTGTAAGTATGAGAAATAAATTATATTTACATGTAATGACAACATTTAATGCTACAAGAAGTAAAACACTCATTGATTGAGGAGCTTGTGGAAACTCCATTGCTGTTCTGAGGGCAGGGATGGTTAATGTGACATAGAAGATCCTGAAGAGTCCGAACACCCAAGAGATAAGCTGCCTGTTTCTCCCCACCATTTTTAAATCTAGGTCCATGCACATCGATATTGCAGGTGCACACAGGAAAGGAGCTGTATCTCTTTGAGGGTGACCAATAATTTACTAACTTTTGTCTAAGTAGAAATACATTTGCTTGCAACTTCTGTTCTTCTAGAATAAGGAGTTTTGTGACAATGGGGGAATTCACTCAACTGCCAATACAAATGAAAGGCAAGTTTGGAAGTAAATGCTGACTGAAGTTAAAAATATATATCTGCATGAAGTTTTCATTGTTTGCATAACTGCTGCATCAAAGCAATTCTACTATTCCTTCTTCAACAAATGCTCTGTCTCTCTGTGAAATATTATACTGTGTGAATGCCTATTTTTAGAAAGGCAACTTCACAAATCTCAGTCCTGGACTGTCTAAATGTTTGTTGCAGCAACAAGAGTCAGGTCACACCTGAAAAGTTTGCAACAGGCTTCCTGGCAGTATCCTGGGATGCTTCAGACCTCTAACTTCTGCAGGTTCAAAAGCAAAATATAAGAACTCTAAAGAGTATCCTAGCTTTTCAGGACTTTAAAAGAATGTCTTATGAATTTTAATCTGGAAAATAGGCTGGAAATTATATTTTTCCCGGTGATTTGATTGTTCTAATTTAAAATCTTGTCATAATACCAGCTGCAGCCTCTGCCTACTTCATTCATTAGAAGAATGGTACTTGTTAAAACCATAAAATTTTAGCTAAAATGTGACTTCAGATCCATGATTTAGGAAAAAATCTTCATCACTGCTTGCTGCTTCCGACAAAGCTACACTGGAAATTCATATCAAGTATCATGATAATGAGCCTGCTGTGACAAAAATAATCCTCTTGGTTATTAATAATAAATTAGGTTAGACACTAATTAATTCATGACATAATATTAAAAGCATCTTATGAATTAGAGTCAGAAAAAAAGGGATTGTTTATGATTAATTAGTTCTTTTGAACAATTTCCAAAATCAATAGATAAAGCTTTAAACTTCTCATGTCTAATGCAGAGCACAGTGCTCTGGCCAACAGCATTTACTGCTCTTTTAACTGGGGAGCTGCTACCCCGGCTCCCAGGTAGGTCTGGCTGGAAATTCCTGCAGCCAAATGTGCCTCTGAACTCTGACCTTCCCTATTGCTCAAGAAAACTGAGGCAGGGCAACAAAAGAAACAGCAGAACTCATTGCAGAACCAGAAACAAAAAGACCAAGGGGAATGAATTTGATTTTAACCTGTCCACTTGACCTTCACATTCACTCCAGTTTTCTTTTAGGTAATGTTCACTGCTCATTGTGTTTGTAAGTTCAAAACTTGCTATCTCAGCTTCTGGTTCAACTTCCTCCAAAGAAACAAAAATCCCATTAACTTTTATAGAAAAAGGATCATGACCCTAGTGATCACTTAGCAGTGTTTTCTCTTTCCCCTGAAAAGAGAATAGCCAGAAGGCCTGCAAGAAAGACAAAAAAAATCTCTAAAGAAAGAGTAAAAGAACCCACAGAACTCCCCTCAGAGCTTAATGAAGGAAGGCTTCTGGGAAACCTTAATTCATTTTTGCCCACAGAATCCCAGAGAGATCCTCAGGAGTGGATCTGTGCCCTCTCCAGCAGCAGTGAGTCCAATCAGCTCCCAAAGCCACATCTCCAGAGGTAGAAAAGTCTGAACCTCTGCAAAAAATGTATTGAAATTTTTACTATCTTGCCATGAAAAGCCTTGCCTTAACACCCAACCTGCATGTTATTCTTGTTCATCTGGGACATGGAGGACATCTTTTCTCTTTGCAGCAGCTTTTCACGTATTTAAAGATTGTTACCAGAATCTCAATTTTTTTACTACATTTCCATTATATCTCTGTAATGCTAAACAGTTCTACTTAATTCAGCATCTCTTTGCAGGCTATGTGTCCTGGATCTATGATTTCTTACATTTCTACCTATTTCTCTCACACTTTTGCTACACTCTGTAGCAGAGGTGAAGAGTTAAGTATGTGCAGTGTGTCCTAGACCATTATGGGCTCTTATTCAATTCAAAAGAAGCTGAAAAGATATATGAAGCCTATAAAAAGCTTTTTTTTTCTTAGTGAGAAACAAAATAACAACAAGTAATAAAACTGACTTTAGAAGATAAAGGATGTCAGTTTTACCAACTGATTTTGGTAAAAAGGATTCAATATTTATATTTAATATAATGAGAAAAATAGATTAAAAGTCAAAGAATTTTTGATGGGTAAAGAACTGGATAGGAAAAAAAACCCACCGAAAAATAAAATTTAAAAAAATTCTTAGCAAAGTCCATCATGTCTCTGTATTGAGTCCACTATCTTACTTACCAGTGAACTAGAAGGACACAAAAACTATTTGAAAAATGCTGTGTTAAAGAGGATTATCTGAAATAACTGCATGTCTTATCAGGAATTTCTTACACAACAAGAGAAAAACAGCATGCACAACAGTAATTTCTCCTATTTTTCTGAGGTTAGCTTTTTATGATCCCTGCTTATGTTTGTTTTTCCTCTCTAGATTCTCTGCAGCTTGCCTTACTATTCATTATGTTTTGTAGTCACTGATAGGTAAACCCTCCACAAATTTAACTGATCCCATTTGGTCTCCACAGTGTATTATGTCAATATGTTCCACAGTTCAGTGGTGTACTCCCTGAAAAAGGCATTCCTTTTATTGTTTTAAGCCTATTAAACATTATTTTCTTGGCTGCCCTGCTGTCGTTGAATTGTGAAAAACAGTGAATAATCAATGCCTATTCACTTTCTTCAGGAATTTATAGGCTTTTACCCAAACTGCCTAAATCATCTGTTTTCCAATCTATTTGTTCTGCTCTGTTAATAGTCTTATTTTACAGAAGCTGTTCAAACTTTTGACCAGCTTTGTTCTACTAAATCCCCTCTGAGATGGAGTGACCTGGAGTCCACACAGCATTCATGGCTGGACATGATGTACTGAGGGCTACTTGCCTTGCTATTTTTCCACAAAACACATAGCTTTTTTATATAATTCTGTATTTTTCTAAATGCTGAAGTAAAAGTTATTGCTAGACAATACTTTGGTTTTCTTTCACTCTATTTGAAGCATAAAAACAAAGAATTGGTGCAAAACTTTACTGAGTGTTATGCTTCCCATTTCACCTCTCACAGTTCAAACAATTTCAAATGTCTACTAATTATAAGTATTCTTTATTTATGTATTTTGTGGTACACCTTGAGTTTGCATTTTTTCTGTCCTAATTGCCTTAGCTGCCTGACCACAGCTGACTATGTTTTCTGAAGACCATTATTAAAAACTTCTCTACTCTGTAGCTGGCCAGCTCTTCCCTGCGTTCTTCCTGCCTTTCTGAAGGTACTTACAGAATGTTTTCTTGTTCATTTTTACGACCCTTGCAAGCTGTACCTCATTTTATACTCATTTTGTGCCTTCTGTATTGTCCATGAATACTCATCTCTGCTTATCTGTCCTTGGCTTAATTTGTCCATCTCCAGACTCCCTTCTTGTATTGCCACCTGTGATCCAGCCACAGAAACCTCTTCGTGCATTTCAGACTGAGCACTTGCACAGTTTGTAGTTGTGCCATTTGTGTAACTTTCTTCAGAGAGCTATTTCCCTATTAGCTCATTTTCCTCTTTGTACAGGTTTGATTTGAATAGCAATGCTCTGAGTTTGATGACAGCTCGACAGCGCGGGGATGGAACAGCCTCGGTCTCGAGGATTTCCCTCCTCAACAGACCTCAGATTTTTTCAAGAATTCCAATTCCATTATAACTTGTATTGTGACTGCTTTCACTGCCTACTCACAGGAAACCACATCTACCTCATTTTCACAGAAAATTTGTCTGTAGAGGATCCCTGCTATGGTAGTAACATTTGTTACTGTTTAAATTCCTACAAGTATATCAATGTGTTCAGCACTTAAATAAAAACCTTTCAGGTATATAACAGTGTTTGCATCCACTGCCAAGAGCAGCACAAAGCAGCTCTGGTCCAGAAAGCATTAGGACACACAGCTGGACACAGCTGGAACCCAAGGGAGCAGATCAGAGCAGTGCTGTGGGCAGCTGGCTCTGAGCCCAGGGAACACGAGCAGAGCACTGCCCATTTTCCGTGGCACTCCAGGAATGTGAAACCATCCAAAGGCATGGGCTGTGCTTCTCTGCTGCTTTATTAGGTGTAGGTTCATACTGACAGCACTGCACATGGTCACCCTGTAAAGGTCCCCAGCATGGTGCCTGTGGGGTGACCTGCTGCAGAGGCAACACCCCACCCATAATGTGGACTACAAAAAAGTTTCTGCTTACTTATCTCTCTTCCTAAGCCCATCACTCACAAGTCCCATTTCTAAAGTCAGGTTGCAACTGTTCAAGTTAAAGACTATTTCTGAGAGCAAGACTGTGCCTTTTTACATGAGTAAGACAAGCCTACTCTGTTTGTCATTTCCCCAGCAAGAGTGAGTTGCTGCTCAGGCACTGAAAACCTCTTTGTGTCCCAATATTTTTTTAAAAATTATTTATTTATTTTTAAATAGGGAAGGGAAGTGTAGGAAATTAGAAGACTGAGAATTATTGGAAGCAAGAGTGTATTTGAGCACCTGAATTGCTGAGCTCACCAGCAAGCAAGCAAATTTGGCTGAGCTTTTGTTATGTTTTGGTATTAATTTTTTTCTGGTTTTATCAATATCTTAGGTTTGGACACATGTTTTTAATTTTTTTTCAAGAGTATGTTCATTAATAAACAAAAGAAAATTCGGGTTCTTACTATTTTCAACTATTTGATTTGTGTGAGGTTAGCCAGCTGAATTACAGCATGAAGTACCTGAGTAATGGATAGGAACATTATTCTCCCCATTCATTTTATAATATACAACTTTATGCTTTTATTTCTTGAAATATATTTGCAGTCATGCTGCAAATAACACACAGTCTTGGGAAGGAAAAACAGTATTCATGTATATTTAGCAGGCTCCATTTAAGTTAGTATAAAATCACTGTTCCTTGAGATTACAGAGGAAAGAAGTTTTACTGCAAATGTAGAGGTATGAAGGTACTATTTTGTGGCCTTAAAGCAGTATAATAGTAATTTCTGGAAAGCAAATAGCAATCCTAATGTATAATCTCATTAAAATACCAAAAAAAATTCATTGAGGGTCCTGACAAGTAACATCATAATGCCATCAAAATGTGATGTTACTGAAAAGCAGGATGTGACTTTCACAATGAGGATTACTTCCACACGTGATAGTGGGGAGCTGCCACACCAAATGCTGTTCCTTGTGGTTTGTAGGTCTTCTTGGATTTTTTGCTGTACAAAACCAGGTGTCTGCTACCAGATCCTGTATCTATATGTAGAGTTATATTGCATCTTCCATTTTTAATTGCATGCAATACCATTTTTGACTATCTAAAAAAGGCTTTGTGCTGTGTATGCTTTTTAGCTTCACTGTGCCTGAATGTTTTATTGCAACATTAACTCAGGTAACTTGAGAATTACTGGGTAGTAATGCACTAGTTAGGGAATTTAGATGTGGGATTTTATACTATTTTTCAAATAATTGACTAAGATGCAACTATTTTTTCATTTAATTATTCCTTTTTGAAGGCTATTAGTCATCCTTTGCTACAGATTAACCTTGCAGGTTTGAAGCTCTTATGAAAATAAACCTGTGATTTCAGAAGGGAATCATACAACTTTTCTATTCATGTATTGCATTAGGAGAAATTATTTCCATACATTTCCTGTCTAGTTTTAGTTCTGATAATTGATTTGAATGGATTTTCACTTAAAGTTGATCTCTCAGTCATAATGAGTCATATTTGACATTTGGTCTTGAGCCATAAAGGTCTTAATATTTTAGCTATATCTAGGTCATCAGTATCTGCAGCCATCCATTGGCCACAACTTTTCTCCTTTTGCAGTAGCTCTGATCATTTGAAATGTGTTTCCTGAGGAGAATTCCAGGCTTAAAAATCCCTAGTTAAAACTCATGACTCAGGGTTTTTGCAGTGTTCAGATCTTTAGGGATACTGAGCCACATATTGCTGATTCAGTAGCACATGAATTCTGTAGTGTTCAAATTACTGTCTACAGATGTACAAACAAGTATTTGGTCCAAAAGATTGATTCATTGCATCTGCCTTAAATACTCAGGCTCCCTGTCTAATGGGGAGATACCTCTCAGAACAAAATTCTCAAAGTCTTTAAGATGACACCTGTCTCTCTAGCCTTTATAAAGCAAATATTCCCTATCTGGGCTATTCAGCTTCCCACATCCAGTGGGAAGTACCCAGAACCCAGAGCCCAGTGGGATGGCAAGCTCAAGAAGGGAATGATCTTAACTACACCCAGACAACTGCCCTGCACAGGGCAGACCAAAATTCAGACTTGCTCCAATATTAATTTAAATTGATTTTTTTATTGATTAAATTAATTTAAATTACCTCTGTCTCCAGTCATGGGAGACAGAGGTAACAATGATTACCTGTAAAAGGCAATCTGATTTTCAATGCATTTTCCACTGATGAGAGCTAGGAGGAAACAGACTGGTTCTTACAGATGTTAACAAGTTCCCCCTTATTTCCATGAAATTAATTACCTACTGACTCTATAATCTCCCTTTACAAGATATAGAGAAAAAAAAGTCTGATTGTCCATCTCAGTTATTTAAACATTTTGGAAATCACTGCCATATGTCGGCATGCATGCACAAGCCCTGATTTTGAGCATGTAATTTTCACTCATCCTTAATGCAGCTAAATGCTTTTGCTTTCCCAATCTCTGAGCAGTCCAGGAGCTGTTTGCTAAAAAATCCAATTTTTTATTGCATGAGACTGCAGATAATTCAGGGACCATCTGTGTGTACTTATAACTTAAATCATTCCTTTCAAAGTGCTTTATATTGTGCTTGTCAAGGTTCAACTTCATCCTCAGTGCTGTTGCCTGTTTACCTGGTTTTGCCCTTTCCCAATGGAGCTGATCACTTTCCTTCTGAGCTTGCACATAAATAATCTTGAGACAGCACCATATTTTACAAGTTTTCTCCATTTTGGTGAACTATACAAAAAGGGCAGTTTTTGCACAGCTAAATTGCAGAGGATACTGTGCTGGGATTGCTGCCCATCCTCCCAGTGCTCTCGCTCAGTGGCACAGCACTGCCCCATGAAGCATCCAACAGCAAAGTGCAATCACCACCCCAAACACGGGCAGGGCAGGGCAGGGCAGGGCAGGGCAGGGGGCTGTCCCATCTCATCCTCCCTGATGTCCAGGTGTCCTTGTTCAGATCAGGGAGGAGGAGCAGGTGTCTGGCTGGCACCTTGAAGAGCCCACTGAAGATTCATGTGACACAAGAAGCACCTCCTGATGGATGGCTTCTTTCAGAGAGCATGACAATAGCACAGAGAGAGATAATTAGCTGTAAGGTAGCTGTCTGAGGTACCATGAGCAATGATGCCTGAGGCTTCACTGCAGCTATATTACCATTTGCCAAAGACTGTGTTGCTGTGAGTGTTCTGTACCTCAGCCAGATGGACTTAAGGTACTGCAGGCAGATCAGCTGCAGCCCTTATGCACAGGCAAGTGCTCTTTAACTTGCTTTCTATACATTTGCTGTCTTTTCAGAGATGTCAATATCTCTTTTTAGGCCCAACCACTTATAGGAGATATAAAGGGTCTGTGTTTCTGATGAGGGATTAATCTCCCTGAACTCCAGTTCTCAAGTGCATGCAGCTGGAGCTGCAGTACTGGCTGACATTTCTTCAGCACCCTGCTCTGTGTCATCAGCTCACAAGGTTTTATCATGCAGTTTTTTTTTCTTTGGAAATTTTTCTGAAAGTTCTAGTTCTCCTGTGACTTTAATTTTTTCTATAATGTGATTTTTTTTTGTTCTGGAAAATGTTTCATCTACAGCCACAAGTACCAGAAAGGAAAGAAAATACTAACATCTATAATTACTAATGCCACATGGCTTTTAAAAGCCTCAATTATAATTACCAAAAGTTGATCACTGCTAAATGTAGCCCCCAATCAGAACTAGAGGCAACTTTGGCAAGCAGTGCATGCTGTGGTTTCTGTCAGCTGCCCAACTGCAGGATTGTCTGAGTCTTCTCATCCTGAATCCTGTGTCCTCTGGGGAATGGAGCTGAAGGACCCACCAGCAGTACAGGGATCTGCAGGTAGATAAAAGAGGAAACAAAAAGTAGTCAAAAATTAGAAACAAAACCATGTCAGCTGTGTAAGGTACAAAAGAGGAGGAAAGCAAAAAATGACAAATCTAGAGGTGGTCCAAGAAATGGAAGAGTGTAAGCAATGAATGAAGGTGGTTTGCAAGGAGAGGAAACAGCCAGGGAGGAGCACAGAAGAGAAACATGGGTTAGCCCCTGCCTTTCAGGCAGAACCATCAATGTGCCTGTTTCCATCTGAGTGTTCATCCTCTCCTGTGGAGCCCTGCTGAACAGGAACCTGCCAGACAGTGATCTGAGGTGAAGGACAGCAGCACACCCTTAAACATCTGCCCAGGGATATTTTGCACCTTGGGAAAAGGGGCAGTCAGGAGAAATCCTTTGGGAGAAGGAAGGAAACACTGACAGTGCTTTATAGGGGGTATTCTTCTCTCATCTCTTTGCACTGCACATACATTGCAGCAGAAACTGTGTCTCTGTATCTGCACAATGTTGAGCACATTTCAACAGCTGCACTTAAATAAAAGGGAAATACAGTGCAAAAAGGAACTGTGGGGGTTTTGTTCCCAAGAAACTCAAGATAACCCTACTGAATGATAATTTATCTATATTTAATAGTAGGTTTCATTCCCACTATATGTTTGTGGTCTATCTTCAGCTATCTTAAAATCTGAAAGGTGATTTTATGGAACACAGTTTTTTTAGTTTGAGTTGGTTTGCTTTTTGGTTTTTTTTTTGTTTTGTTTTGTAGACATGTATTATAGGGTTATATAGATGTGTGATGAACGTCCCACCAGCACCCTACTTAATTTAAAGATTAAGATTTTCTGTTGTCCAGTTGTTCTGGGAAGAACCATATAGATACAAGATGTGAAAGTCAGAGGAAAGGTGCAGGAAAGAGATACTTATTAAAAGGACAGAGAAGACAATAGAAAATTAGATACAGAAAAGAGAGAAAAAGGAGTTAAAATGTAAAGAAATAGAAATGAAGACCAAGACCAAAAAGAACTACATAAAGTAGTTCTCATAAAGTTAAGTATACCCTAAGAAAAATTTAGGGTTTTTTAAAAAATTACACAATATTTCTGTACCTAAAAATGTAACATGCTATTGCACAGTTCTGCCAGAATGCTATATAACCCTGCAAATTCTCATTCTCTTCTGAAAAAATCTTCTCTTAAATATTTTTTCTCTTGTCTCTCCAATGCAAAATATCAGCAAATTGTGAGGTATATTACTTCATGCATCTTCCTTTAGTATTTGAAAACTGTATTATACAATTTTACATGTACTGCTAGAACCTTGATCCTGCACTTTGGCATTAAACAAGAAAACTAAGAACACCAGTAGCATTTCCTGATGTGGTAATTTTTTTTTTTACATTAATATTGCTCCTAAGAGTCCAGAGTCAGCACATAAATGAGCTGGTTTTGTTAAGTCTAATTGTCAAACGTGGCCTACCTGCCAGACAGAGCTTTTGTCTCAGCAATCACAGAAAACTGCAGGACTCCTAAGGCTTCTTAGGCTTCCTAAAAAAAAAATTAAGAATTATAAAAGCTTCCCAAATAAGTGTATGCTTATTAAAGAAAAGATAATCTGCATAAAACCAGAGGTTATTGCAATGCCTTGACTAGAGTTATGCACTCCTCACTAGAGGGACTTTTCTCTTAACTCCAAATTCATGCATTTTTCAGCAATGTAAAACAATGAGAGAAATGTGTTTACTACCTGTAATTTGTTAAGAGGAGCTTACAATACTCAGTGTAAATGTCTAACACAGATCTTATTCTGAGGTAAATGCTAATAACCTAAAATGCACTCACAATGCCACTGTGTACTCTGCTTATATGAGGTAATTATAGCAAATGGGAGAGTTTTCCAGAAGAAAGGGTTGTTTGGCTTGTCTCTTCTTAGTACACAACTGTAATTTTAAAGTCCATGTATCATGGCTTTATTTCACTAGATAAATTAGTAATGAATAAATAAATCCATCAGTTACTTGAGTTGTAACCTTAGGAAATCTCTGCTGCCTTTATTTTCTCTTCTCTTTTTTTATAGGCCTTATCAATCTCATTAGATTTCAAAGTCAAGGATTATCTCATGACATATTTTGCTCTTAGCTAAGACCTTGATCTCATTTAGAGTCTGCTCACTACTGTAATATAAAGTAATGTTAATAAAGAGTTCAAAATAGTAATACTTCTGTTGCTGTCCTTGAAGACTATGCTGTAGACCAACACTCAAAGGAAGTAAACTTCAATCAAAGGGAGTTTTCTCTTTTCATGTATTATCACAGCTTTTTCTTTCTCTGCATAACTCTTATCTGCTCTCAGCTCTTCTGCTGAGTGCTGTCCTGAACACTCCTTATCTACCTCAAAAGTCCACTCATCAAATATTTATAAATTAGATGAATGTTTCATCACTTCTTAAGTTAAATACACAGATTCCTCTTTCTAAACCCTTCTCCAAATCTCCCTCAGCCCCTGGATTTCATTATGTAGTTTGCCTTTGGCCATCCAGTATTTCCTGCAAAGGTCCCCTTTTTCCTGCAGACAGCACAAACAAAACATCACCAAGAAAATTTATGGCCCTGAAAAATTGCTTCACAAGACCTGAACTAGCAAAGCCTTCTTATTAATCCTGAATGTACCAGGCTCCAGGAAAGCAACATGGATCCCCAGTGACAGACCATAAACCACGCTTCTACCAGTTTTAGTACCTTTCTCAGAAGAACAGCTTCCCTGTTTAAACTTTAAAATAAATGTTAGATATTTAAAGCAAAAGGATTCCTTTTGCCCTTCAGATGCTTTTCCAGTCATAAGGCACACCAGGAACTTTTCTGCCAGCACCAACATCCGGCTCTCGTGCTGCTGGTGCCACAGCTGATCACACCTTACAGAAAATGAGAGCTGCTAGCAGCAGGGCCAGGAAGGCTCAGCCTTCCCCACCTTTTAAAGGCTTTGTTTGATTCAAAACGTGATTCACAGCTCCTATGTGATATTTTTCCCTTGTAGGTATATGTTTGAAACAGTATGACAAGCAAAAAAATGTTTGCTTTTCTTTTGGGTGGCATGAATACAGCACATATTTTTCAAATCAAATAACTCAGAACACTGTGTTAAGTGGTGGACTTTTTTCACACAGGGCTATTTTTTCAAGGTCAAGGTCTGTTCCCAGTGGAATCCAGAGGAGATTCACAGTTGATTGCAGTGGCACTGGGATATTGCATTAAACTCCAGGTTCTTTCCTCAGAACTTAGCTTTCATATATGCAACAAAGTCAGTGGTATGTCTATGGCATTGTATTTTGAAAACTTTCTCATGATTCACAGTATTATTTTTGTAACTCCAAGTTAGAGCTGGTAAAACAGGAACAAACTGTAGCAGAATCCGTCTGCCTAAATTATTTAGTGAACAATCACAACCTACCTAAAAAGCAAAATGAGAGGAAAAGCAGCTTCGTTTTCTTGTATGGTCATTTGAGTAATTTTCAGTCACTTTTTTCCCATTCTGTTTTCCTTTATTCTCACATGGTTCTCCAGTCTCTCTCTTTCCTCCTCCCATTTCTCCCATCTGAACCCTTACAGGAGAATATAAACACCCTTCTGCTCTTAAAATAGATGGACATCTTCTTTTTTTTCAAAGAACACTTCTGCTGAATAGAATGTCATGTTTTAATTCAGTTATGACTTTTTATGGATATTATCTCAGATTTTTGGACTGTCCAGCTCTGGACAGCTTCACCTGAACAATTTTTATGCTCATTATAGCTCTAGTGATGAGAAAGGTTATAAAACTGACCCAGTGACTGTCAGAGGTGTTTAGCTGCCCAAGCATAAGTGTCTAGTGGTGAGATACCCTGGGGCATCTGAGACATCCCCACAGGAGTAGCAGACACAATAGAGGGGCCCTGCAACCTCCTGCCTCTATTTGGACAACTGAGTCAAGGCACTTTTCTTTGAAGATAAACTGCTGAAGGAGCTCTGTTCCAAGATTTAAGTATGTCTCTGATGGCTATAACCATTATATAAGGGAGCTTAGATGCCATAATGTCATATGAACCCCTACAAATATATGTTTAGATCATATACCTTGGTTTAGAACCAAGTTTCATTCACATGGTTTCAATTGGCACAAGTAGAACTACGATCATTGTCATACATTGCCAAAAAAGTTCTTATTACTTGGTGACAATTTTGATGCCAAAGCAACGTGGGCTTCTCAGAAGACTAAAAACACCCCAACTCAAAAGAATCAGTTGCCACCAACTTGTTACTTACCAATCACTTCTAAGGGAAAGGATGTCTACAGTAAGTTCCTTAAAAAACCAACCAAAATCATACTAGACCAGACAAAGTATAGAAATCACTTAATACCTTCCATCTGCCATGCTGAAATCTACGCAGAGGATGATCCTTATCCAGAGCAGGAATAAAACCTCTCACTGTGACACAGCATGAACTGTAATTCCAAAGATTTCTAAGTATTAGTAGATAATCTGGTGCTAAAATAAAGTAATTACTATTAATCTTCTAGTTGATATATAGAGGCTGCAATGTATGAGAAATTATTGCCTTTCTGAGCTTGAGACTGTAGTGTAAATAACTTTTAAAAAAAATAAACTTCCATTTTTGCAGTTCAGAAACAAGTGACTGGCTTTAGTGAACTCTAATTAAAAGATTTTGGCTCCATACACCAATTAAGGCGTGTTTAGAAACATGATGTTTTATCAATACAAAAGTGCTAGATTAAAATCAATACTGTAACTGATGTTATTTTTCAAGAGGAGAGGCATGTATTTTATCTATTACATAATGGAGATTAACTAGCTACAGACCTCAACAACAATGAGACCAGAAATCCTTGACATGCAGCAACACCAAGCCACGATTCAATCTCAAATAGCTCTGGCAGATTCAGATAAATGCAGATGACAGAAGGGTCTTCAGACAGAAAAACCTTCCATGCAGTTTTACATGGTGGCCATTTCTCAGTCTTCATGTCAGGGTCAGCTTTGATAATGCTCTGTGTTCCTGATCCTGAAAAGTGCTGAGAAATCTGAAATAATGCCTAATCAGAGGCAGCTACCAGTGTTTAGACTTTCATCTGCTTCTGATTTACCTGCACAAAATGTTGGGAAGAAGTGCATAATGAAAAATGCCAGCCAGGTCGGTGCATGAACGTCTTCTTCAGTAAAGTAGAAACCTGACATTTATACACAACAGACAAAGAACTCTTCTGATGAGAAGAAGCACTGCCTCTGATGTTTTACTAAAGCAGTTACTCTTCTTTGACCCATTAAATTCCCCAACTCTGAGATTATAAAACAGTATTCAATCTGGGGCACAGCAGGACAACCTAAATATTTAGAATTTAGGGTTTGTAAAATAGCAATGGGTTTCAACCATCCCTTATGTCAGTGATTTTCATTGTAATTTATAACTTTACTTACACATTTTAGCACCACATCAATAGATAAAACTGATATACTCATTACTTGGGGCACAATCAGGGACTGTACACTTAGGAAGAAAATATTTCTGAGATTTATGTGATCTTGATTGTGTTTAAAGTGTCTGAAGTGGAACATTTCAAGGAGGCACCAAAAAGAAATGTATAATGAATGATGTCCTGAAAATTTCATGAAATTTGTTTTCTGATGGAGAAAACAGTTTAACTTATGACTGTCTGGTCTGACACCATGTGTCCGAAGCCATTTTAATGCAATCAGTGAAACTTTCAACTGTGGAAAGCTAACATAATCTTAAAATTGGACTCATTCTGATTAAATAATATTTAAAATAAGCTTTAACTTACTGTATCTATCTCTACAATGTTTTCTGAGTCTTAATTTTGTCAATGAATTAATACTGATCACAAGTCTATTCTGAGTAAAAATAAAAACACATTCAGACGGCAAGACTATGTGAAATGACAACAGGTACAGATGCTATTAATGGAAGCCAGTGCTGCTGAATACTCAGCTAAGACAACAACTAATGTGTTGTTCTTTCAGGCTTTCATACAATGAAGGCTGTTACAAGCACTCCTTCATTTTTATCAGATAATTTACAGCGGAAAAATTGGGTATTAGGAAATGGTTATTAATATGGAAAATGAGATAATGAATAGAAAGCACTAAAGCTTTTTGAAACCAGAGTTTCTGTAAAATCTTTTGATCTCAACAGGCTTGTAAATACACTGAGGTTTAATCCTGTCACCAGAAAAGGAGGAGTGCAGGCAGGGAACCTCAGCTGCTCCTTTCCTTGTAATGGCCATGGGGGCCATGAATCAGGCTTAGGGGGCAGCAGCTGCTCTAAAGGCTGCACTCACTAAAATTTTGGTTCCACCTCTTTCACTAAAGTGGGTAAGGCCTTAGCCAATGTCTGTGCAAGAAATGGGCAGGAATTAGAGAACAGGCTTAAAATCATTTGATATATTGGGAGAAGCAGAGAAAATTGTAATGCAATCCTAAACTCTGACCTAAAGCTTGTGGCCCTTGAACACAGGAGGATGAACAGCACAGGGATGGCCTCAGCACCTGCTGGTCCCTGGTCTGAGAGTGCATTTTGCTATTTTGGCACAGGTAGCACTAAAGTTACTCATTCTAGATGGGACTTGACTTGTCTCTTTCAGCCTTGGCCACCTTCAAATTAGGCTACAAAATTAGGCTCCATGGTGCAGGAAAACCCAGCACCAATGCCTTCCTTTGCTGCAAAGGCAGTGCTTCTGTGCCTCGTGGTCTCCAAACTGTTCCCAAGGAGTGGAGCTGAGAGCCATGCCTTGGACAGCACAGAACACACCTGTCTGAGGAGTATTTTACCTGCTCTGGGTGTAGTGACAGGGGTGAAATGAGCTGGGTGACTGGCTGCCTCTTGTTTTGGAGGAAAGGGCATCGCCAGAAGGGCATTTCCCATGAAGAGCAGAACTGATTTCACTGAGCTGCTACAAGATCTTCTCATGCCTGCAGAGTTTATTGATCTGGCAGCTCTGGGGGAAATCTTACACATTTGGTCAGAAAGACAGGCAAAGTAGTTTCTTCTGTTGATTTTCCTTATTGGTTGGATGTCTGAAACCCTTTACTTATGCCCAGGGGCTTTTTTGTTTGTTTGAGTCTGTGTAAACAAGTGTAATTACAAATCTATTAAATTAAAGTCCGCAGAGGTTTTGTATTGATATTTTCATTGCTGTTTAAATCAAAAAAATGCAGGTCTGGGTAATTTTTTTCAACTGCACAGATGAGTGTATAATCCAAATATGTTCCAATAATGATTTTTTTTTCTTTTTTTTTTCTTTCTGTAATGAAGTAGGATTACTGAGGTGAGACTTAAAGGAAGAACACTGCAGATCACAACACTGAAGGTGTGTTTTTTACTTTCAGAAAAATTTAGAGTTCTATTAAACACTTTAAAGAGGGACTTGATCAGTCTTAGATTTCAATACATACATGATAAACAGGAATATGAATGTCTATTTGTACAAAGTCAAAGATGGGCACAGTGATGCCCTTGATGACAAAAAAGCACATTGAGTTGTTTATCAAATACAGTCTCAGCCTTTCTGCCTCATCAGCTCTCCACCTAATCATCACAGTTTTCAGGAGAAAAAAAATGTGTTTACTGGTCCTGCTGTACATTCAGAAAGTTATCCTTAGGTCTACAAGGATTGCAGAGCAATTTTTTAGCATCCAAAATATTTTTTGTTAAATTAACATACGTTTCCTGTTAAATTAACATGTGCTTCATGTTAACTGCATGAGTATCTAATCTCTCCCCATAGCACTGATCAGAAGATGGTTTCCCTTGCTCAAATGCTCCTCTTTGTGTTTCACAGTTCTGTCTGTTGTGACAGATGAGCTTTGAGTTTTAAATGGAGGGTGTTAATGTGCTAGTCACATCGTCCCATTTGATTAGTTATTTCATAAAACTATTTTGATGAGTAATCACTTTTACCATGTCAAAATGAATCCTACTCAGTTTGAAAGGTACTGTACAGACACAGTAGTAATGGATTAAAATTACATGTGGGTAATGACTTTAAAATGTTTAAAATGCAGAAACATTAGTTCTCTACACAGTTTGTAAACCACACATGTGCCTATGCACAGCAATAAGGGAACAAGACTGACTCATGAAGTGTTATTGTTTGATGACACACTTTGTATTATTCTTTTCAGAAACCAATATGGTTCTCTGTCTTAGAGTCTATAAGGTTTTATACCCTTATGCTTATAATTGGAAGTCTGTTCCCAATTCTTGTCCCTCTCATGGTTAAAAATCTCCTCATATCCAGCCTAATTGCAACCATAGCTAGTTTATATGCATTTATCCTTGTGTCAGCACTGTCCTTTACCATAAATAGTTTTTCTCCTTCCTGATGCTTACCCATCAAGGATCTTTATGGAGCAATCATATCCTCTCTCTGAGACTTCATCTGATGGACTTAACAAGCAAAGCTTTTTTTAGTAATTTTTAATGAAAAGCCTCTCCATTCTACTGATCATCTGAGTAACTGCTATATTTCTGATCCAGATTTTGATTCAACTTCTTAATAAACAGTATTTTAGATGGGTTTTTCTCCAGCATCTTGAACAATCCCTAATGATTATATGATCCACCTGTTACATCTCAATATTGCATTTCACTTTTTCTTTTCCATTGTAATTTATGGTGTTTCATGCATTGATTGGTACATGCCAGTCACTGCTGTTCCCAAGACTTTCTCTACCTACTGATTTGTAAGTGTACACTTGTGCATTTTCTAAAATCACTAGCACTTCTGCTGTGATTAATCACAAAAATAAATGCAAAATATCTGTTATTCAGTGGAGTAACTCTCTCTGCACTTGATTTACAGATAATCCAACTTTACGCCAAGCTGAATAGTGAGAATTCAAAGAAATATTATTTCATGGTTTTGTTCAAGAGATTATGGACTTAAAGGTCCTGAACTTTGTTGAGATGACTTCACAGTTTGTTAGCAATGATTAACTAAGACCCAAGTTTTTAAAACAAGTCTTAAAGATCTTATAAATATCAGTACAGACTTTAAAGATATAATTACAGACAATGTAGATGAATTCTCAAAATCTCAGATAAGTCCCATAGAGTAGGAATGCAGAGTTCAAACTGAACAATCTACTTGGTGTTTTGGGTAGAGAAGATGGACATTGACAAATGATATAATGAGGCAACAACGGAGAAAGCAAATTAAAAAATTTGTTGTGTAAAGGAAAAACAACGTAGAAATACTCTCAGGCATCTAACTTTCATTAAACTCTATAACATGTGAATCTGACCACTTTAGACACGTGTAAAAATACAAATTTCCAAACTTAAGCAGATGGACTCAGTGTAAAGAATAGGTCAGAGAGATAAAATCATTCACCCTATTGTTTTCTTCTTTTTTCTTTTTTTCCCCCCCCTTACATTTTATGAGAACATTGCAACTGGAAAAATAATTTTGCCAGAAAACCTTTCTGCTGAAAAACTGGGATAGATCTGACATACCTTTACAGTCTAAAATATAAAGTGTCCTTGATTTTAGCTAAAAAACTTTGAGGTGAAGGTCATGCCAACCCCATATTTTTTTCCTATGTGCTTTCCCCAGTGGACTCCAAACATGCCAGCTTCTGCTGAGGAAAAGAGTGCTCTGTGCACAATGGGCTACACGCTCAGTTAATCAGGAATCCAAGCCCATCCCAAGATCACCATGACTGTGCACTCCAAGGCTGACTGAGTCCAGTGTTCCTGAAGATGCTCTGTGGACAGATAAGCCACAGGCAGCCACATCCGTGAGAAGCCACCTGAAACTGGCAATTGGTAAGCAACATATAGATCTTTTGTTCATAAGCTTCCATAACATTCTGCTTTTGCCAGTCTCCTAAGTGGAACAGAAATATGTGTCACACGTATCAAAACAAGAAATTACCAAAATAAATCCAAGGGAAGTGTGTCTCACAAAAGTATTAGGTCACAGAGTGCAGTTTAAGTGGTGGTCTATCTTTTTCCACCTAGACAGGTGGATAGGTAATGGGATCTGAAGCTGAAAACTCTTTTGCTCAGACCCACAAAATGTTTCACTCTACCTCATTGCTGACCTAATCATAAATTCATGACTGCTGTAAAAAACTCAGGCTGTGAGCTTTATTGACCCAAGCATGACACCCAGCAGTTCAGGAGGGACCAATCTAAACATCTCGTTTCATTTTCTTTCTTGAAGCCAAGAGCCCATATCACTTTCAAGTTCATTTCAGCTTTCTTGCGTGCTTCAGCAGAAAACAACCCCCCTATGCACACTTTTGGTCCACTAAAATTATATGAAATTTATCTATGCTAAATTTCACAGAGTTTCTAAGGGCAACATTTTATATAGTTAGCCATACAGAGAAATGCATCATGCTGAGGAAAAAGGGTAAAATTTATATATAAAAGTGTGTAATGTCTGGGTTATTGAAAGAGTAAAGAAGTGCACAGAGCTTCTCAGAGGCAGGGATTCAGCAAGTACCCTGTCTGCTTGTGTGACACTATAGGGAGTGAAACAAATTAAAAACCTTAAGATATTCAAAATCAGGCTCATGCAGAATGAATCAATGGACAGGGTTGGGAACAGGAGTATCTAAATATATACACATACATACATATATATGATTTGAAATTTCCTTTCTTTTATTTGGAAAATCTCATGGATATTCTTTTACTCAAGCTTTCAGTGAGTAAATCAATTTTACTGGAAATATATTCAGTTTCCCAGAAAAAAACCCTGAACATTTCTTTTATGACTGAAGCACCAAAAAATGAACTAAGAAGGACTTTTCCCACTGAATACAGTAAAATCAACTTGTATCTATAAAATGCACTGTCTTTGTTTTGTTTGTTTGAGACACAGACACTCTTAAAATTAATATGAGCATAGGCTGAACATATGTTAGTTAAAAGGCACTAAACCTAGGTGAGTAGTTCAATTCACTTTCATACTGAACATAGTGAAAAAAAAATTGCAAACACTTGCATTCTGAATAAAGATGCTCAAGCATGAATTCATAGCTTTCATTTTCTTTAAAATCATGTTTTTAACTTGGATTAATGGCCCTGAGAGTCCTCAGGCAAAGATATCCTGAGTCTATTTGACTCACTCTAAATTCAGGTTTTTTCCAAAGTGTGAAGCTGTGATAAAATGGACAGATGTTTTTTAAAAGGTGATATATAAAGCCTCCAAAGAGTTTGTCATATCCATACAGATGTAGATAATAAAAAAGTAATAGTATCTGAACTCCACAGGATCTTTTTGTGCCAAAGAATCATGAGATCAAATCAATAAATTTTAATGCATTTCTTAGGAGAATCCCTTTCAGATGAAAAGCAGGGAAAACTCAGGGAGAGCTTGATCAGGCAAGAGGAATGATAGATTTGGGTAGCATGGTTGATTTTCAATCATCTATTTACATGAAATATCACTGTATCTATTTCCCATTTGTTTTACTCCTACACCAGAGATGTTTTTGGTTCAGAATAAGCCTCTTATTCCAGGTCATGTAAGAACTTGAGAAACTTCCTTTGCACTGCTATGCAGACCAGGATTTCCATGGAACAGGGGCAGCAGATACCAGCCCAAAATATCTGCCAGGTTTTCTGTCAGTGCCAGAGTGCACACATGGGCCCTACTGATCCTGCCCACAGTCCAGGACCCCATCCCAGCCCTGGCACCATCACTCCCAGCCCCAGCAAGGTGACAGGACACATCCCCAGCCCCACCACAGCCCTGTCCCTCTGTCCCCAGGCTGAGTCTGGCCCAGCGCCAGCCCATGTCCCATCCCCAGGGCTGGGGCTGCCCAGGAGAGCCCCAGCTCTGCCAGAGCTTCTGCCCCTCATCCCTGGCACTCCAGAGACAGAGGGAATGGGAATGATCCAGGCAGCCATGAGCAATGGGCTAGCAGCAGCACAGCAGAAAAGCACAGTCCTTCAGGAGATTCAATAACTTGTCGAGCAGAAGGGTAACAGGGATTCTCTTGGACTGCTAACAGGACAAAGCAGATACCAGCTCTTCTTTGTTTGGAGAGCAGGAGCTGAAGCTGACTCATACAAAATGTTAAATCTTACACTGACCTGCTCTACCCTCTATTACAATTACTGTGTCTCTACTCAGAGATTTCTGTTCTCCATACAATATGTTCAGCTCATCAAANTAGAGATATAAATATACACATAGATCTCCATGAAAAAAAAAATCTCCATGAAATGTCTGTATATGAAGCCAGATTTTTTTTTAAGCATACAGTTCAGTCTTGGTAATTGCTCACACAAATGCTGCCTGGAATATGGTAGGAGCTTTAGCAAAGATGTCCAGAAAAATCAGAGCTACACACACATATTTTATATTTGTACTATGCNTGAAAAGCAGGGAAAACTCAGGGAGAGCTTGATCAGGCAAGAGGAATGATAGATTTGGGTAGCATGGTTGATTTTCAATCAGCTATTTACATGAGATATCACTGTATCTATTTCCCATTTGTTTTCCTCCTACAGCAGAGATGTTTTTGGCTCAGAATAAGCCTCTTATTCCAGGTCATGTAAGAACTTGAGAAACCTCCTTTGCATTGCTATGCAGACCAGGATTTCCATGGAACAGGGGCAGCAGATACCAGCCCAAAATATCTGCCAGGTTTTCTGTCAGTGCCAGAGTGCACACATGGGCCCTGCTGCTCCTGCCCACAGTCCAGGACCCCATCCCAGCCCTGGCACCATCCCTCCCAGCCCCAGCAGGGCAATAGGACACATCCCCAGCCCCACCACAGCCCTGTCCCTTTGTCCCCAGGCTGAGTCTGGCCCAGCTCCAGCCCATGTCCCATCCCCAGGGCTGGGGCTGCCCAGGAGAGCCCCAGCTCTGCCAGAGCTTCTGCCCCTCATCCCTGGCACTCCAGAGACAGAGGGGATGGGAATGATCCAGGCAGCCATGAGCAATGGGCTAGCAGCAGCACAGCAGAAAAGCACAGCCCTTCAGGAGATTCAATAACTTGTTGAGCAGAAGGGTAACAGGGTTTCTCTTGGACTGCTAACAGGACAAAGCAGATACCAGCTCTTCTTTGTTTGGAGAGCAGGAGCTGAAGCTGACTCATACAAAATGTTAAATCTTACACTGACCTGCTCTACCCTCTATTACAATTACTGTGTCTCTACTCAGAGATTTATGTTCTCCATACAATATGTTCAGCTCATCAAAGTGATGCATGCACACAAGCCTCCATATTCATGCTGGCTCTCAAGAATACATATATATATATATATATATATATATATGGATAAAAATAAATGGATTCATG
>VWYP01034012.1:0-44053 GCA_013400435.1 Pycnonotus jocosus | reverse complement strand
AGGCTTTGTTTAAACACGTCCAGAGATGGTGACAACACCACTTCCCCAGGCAGGGCATTCCAATACTTTATCACTCCTTCTGTAAAAGACTTTTTCCTGATCTCCAACCTATATTTCCCTTGGCACAGCCTAAGGCTGTGTCCTCTTGTTTTGTCCATTACTGCCTGGAGAAAGAGACCAACCCCACCTGATATAACCGCCTTTCAGGGAATTGTAGAGAGTGATAAGGTCACCTCTGAGTCTCCTTTTCTCCAGGCTAAACAACCCCAGCTCCCTCAGTCGTTCTTCTGCCCATGGACACCTCCCACTGTCCCAGGTTGCTCCATCCAACCCGGCTTTGGACACTTCCAGGGATGCGGCAGCCACAGCTTTTCTGTGCCAGTGCCTCCCCACCCTCACAGAGATCAATATCTTCCTCATACACAATCTGAACTTGCTCTCTCTTAGTTTCAATCTGTTTTCCCTTGTCGTGTCACTACAGTCTCTTGTAACAAGCCCCTCTCTGTCTTTCTTGCAGGCTCCCTTCAGGTACTGGAACGGACCAGCACAAGGCGCTCTTCATCTCCCCTTGGGAGCATCGGGCACAGGCAGCAGGGATCCAGCTGCAAACAACGTTCCTGTACTGTTGCAGATCCAGGAATCAGCCTTGCCATGAGTTCAGTGTGATGGGTTTGAATGCCCACAGCAGAAATCAAGTGGTGACAGAGCGTGGGACTTTTATTGTAACTTACAATACAAAGGCAACGAGTGTTTGCATCCCAGGACTTTGCACTTCTCCAATTAAGTTCCCAGCACAAGAATTGACAGCTTTAAGTGGCTTCCTTTGAACTTTATCTGCCTTTATAAAGAGTCCAAAGCTCATAAATGTGGCAAAGAAAGGTTCAGTAAAGTGGAACATTTGAAGCCAGCTGGGCTTCAGTTATTTCCAGCAGAAATGTTTTAATGCCATCTCGTCCTTCCAGTTTGGCTCCTGGCATGTTTGGGACACTAAGAGCAGATAATCTCAGAACATGGAGGTGGGAAAAGCCTGTGCCACACACCATTGTACCCACACAGGGTCCAGTCCCAGGGACACCAAAGAGGGAGGGCTGGGTGGGAGGGTGGCAGGGAGGTCTTGGCACAGGAGGATTTGGATGCTGTCAGGGATCAGAGATGTCCTGTGCCTGCTCAGCCCCTCTGAGTGATGGTGTTGGTCCTTCCGTGGGTTCAAAGGAACCTGGAGGTGGAGGGTCCCATTCAGAACTTGTTAAATGATCCTGTTTGGCCTTTGTTGTTTTCTTCAGTTCAGGGGTTCCTGCTGCAGGAAGATGGATTTCAGGAATGGGGCTCTGTCCCTGTGCTCACAAGGGGCCTTCTATCAGCACTGGCTGTGACTCAGGACATCTCTGATCTCCCTTTACAACACAGAGGGCGAGAAGTCTTCTTCAGCTCTGTTCTGTCCCCTTACCTGCTGTGTGACATTAGGATGACAGGGACTCTCCCCAGTACAGAAATTCCATGGAGAATTTAATTTACAGCATTTTCCCAGAGCTTTGACCTCAGTTAATGAAGTCATAGCACAACTCTGAGGCCTGGGACATTTGAGGATGCTGTTGATAACTGATGCCTAATAATTCTGGTGCCATCATATCATAGCTAAAATCACACTACTCATGGTGTGCCAGTGGGACACCGGTAACTCTAATGCACCAGATAAACCAGAAAAAGTGTATTTTCCATACATCCTTTTCCTCCACAGCTGCCAAATCTGCTCAGTGCTGCACCAGGGACTGCTCACACCTGGGCAGACAGGACTCCTGCTCATTTCAGGCAGTGTGAGATTTGATAAAACAAACTCAGGAATTTTGGCTTGCTTCAGAAATTTAAGTCTCAGATTATTATGCAGCTGCCAAACTCCAAGCAACGATTTAATAGCAAGAGTAATTACTTTAATGAATCAGATACAACAAATTGGATAATGCCCTGAAGAATGTTCTTTTGAGCCCACATTGGCAGATGGCTGGGATGGCTCGACAGAGGAGTAGGCTTGCTAACAGTGCTTTGAGGGGGGAAAAAAAAGGCAACCAGCAAACAATTAAAAACAACTTAGAATAAACCCAATGCTAAGCTACATTTACAGCCTGAGCCTCTGTGGGTTAGGGGGTGTTGCTGAGGAACTGTGTTTTCACAAGTGAGGAATCACTCCATGATTTGATGAAGGCAGTAAACAGCAGGACTCATCTCTTTGCAATGATTTTGCTTCTATTTTTCCAGGTGTAAAAATGAGATATTCTCTTCTGCTGTTCAAAATGTACAGCTTATGAGCCTTCAGCTCTGTTTTAATTATAGCACTAGTTCTAAAGAGCAAAGATCTTTTATGCAAATACATATCCCAGGCAATGCTGCTTCACTTGAGATACCACAGCTTCAGCAGGAGCTGTGTGTGCAGCTCCCAGGGAGAAAGGAATCTGGTTTACTTCTCATCAGACCATGAAACTTTCGTTTCTGTCTTGCAACCTCTGTGCAATGCAAAGTTTTATCTGGTGTTCAGATCAAGGCAGTTTCTCATTGCACCTGGGCTAACTGGGACCTTGACACTGCTTTGCTGAGTCATACAAAGTCTTCTATTCATAATAGATGTCATCCATGTTTATAATATCATTTTAGAGTTCATCTTTCAGGGTGAAAGAACACTACTTCCACTGTGCCTAACCAGGATACTAATTCGTAAGCATGCCCTAAAACAAAAATGGTGCTTAAAAATGAATGTTATTGTGCCAATATTGCAATTCAATTGCTATAAAGAAAATTAAATTAACACCAAAATACATACCAGGTAAAATTTAAGACGAAGTGACTATTGTGTTGCTGCAGGGTTCAGACTTCTGTAAAGTTACTCTCTCTAGCTGGAATTCTGTACTGCTCTGTTGATTGTTTTCCAGTTATGAATGTCAAACTGCTTTAGGGAGGTGAGCAAGAACAATTATCCAGTTTAGCAGAGTGAAAAACAAAACACAGAGGGGTCATTTGTCAAATATCAAATCAGTGGCAGAGCATGAATTTCAATCTAGCGTTCACATCATGGGTATAACCCTCCTAAGACTCTTTCCTAGGAAGTATTTCTGTAGAATTGTCACTCCAGAAAGGACAATGGCCTAGAAGCAAGTCCCAAACACCGTCTGGGAGGTAAAGTTAGGTATCATAAGGGATAACCTTGTATTCACATTAGGGCTCACTGGGAATGCTCAGCTTGGTTTTCTATTGCTTGAAAGCAAGTCCTTGCTAAGTCCTTCTCAGAGGTGGACACTAACCCAGCAATAAAGGCAGTCTCAGTGTTTATGTGACACTTCTGTCTCATTTTTCACCCAAACCAACACAACCTTTTCAAAAGCCATGAGCAGTTATGCCTGGGCTCCCCAGTGTCATGTAGGTCAGCATCGTTCAGTTATTTTTCAAATAGTGGGTCTGATTTTGCTAAAGCCATTAAAATGTGTTCAGCTGATTGGGCAAATTCTCCTTTTCAGAGTAGATTCTCATCAAGACTGAGAAAGCAGCATGAAGGTTCAGGAGACTGAAGGACTTGGGTTGTGCAGCTCCTGAGAAAGGTTTATCAGGAGACACAGCTCTTCCTCATTCTGAACCAACACTTCCTGTGATTTCAGCAATGATTTTCAGATACCATGGGGTACAAAATTTAATGTGCAGCAAGCACATTGAGCACAGCTGCTACATTTTCCCCCCCATTACTCTTTGCAATTCCCTTATTTGTAATATCCTCACTTACAAGTCTCGTAATTTGTATTTTTCTTCCTCTTGCCTCCAAGTACCATTTAAAATGATTCTCCCATCAGTAATGTTACTCCAACCACAGTCTGGGGATCTCTAGTTGACAGCAGGGAGCAACAACATAGATTGATATCTCTATATGTAGGCAAAAAATTGACACACAACTCAGCAGAGTTCCCAGTTTGCAAGAATTCCCCCGCACCAACTATTTGTGCATTCATGTGAAGAGGAAAGGAAGCAGTCAATGCTGCTATTCAAAATAAAAAATAAACAGACATGTGATTTAATTTTGAAGAAAGTTCCCAGACTTTTGCATTCATACTCTGCATTGTACACTGCGAAATTCGTGAAGAGAATGCAATTTACCCCTGCAGACTAAAAGACAAGAAGTTGTTATCGCTCTTTATCTCCCTACAAGGCAGAAGACATGGCAAAAGCTTTCAGTATTGAGTATGAAAGAAAGGGGGCATTTAAGTGAGAGCTTCCAGCAGCCATGGAGGGATTTTGTAGAGTCTCACAGGAATGTCCCTGTCCCATTTCTTTGCTCCACCAAGCACATATAATGCCAGTTAAAATCTCCCATCTCCAACATCTCCTTTCTTGTCCCAGTTCCTTTTTCTCCAGCCACACTGGAGACCCCCAGCCTGTCACCCATCTCTTTCCTTCCCCAGCTGCCATCCCATCTCTTTGCCCAGGCAAGACACATTTTCACTCTTTTGGACTTCAGCTCCCTCCACCTCCCTGTGATACCCACACACTTGTATTTAATCACAGTTTCTGCCTACCCTGAGTGCTGTTTGAGCTTTTTCTCCAATAAGGTACAATTTTCACCCTTTCTGCTTTCAAATCAAGGATTTCCTTTTCCCCACTCAGGAAAAGAAACCAAATAATCTCCTCTCAGCTCCCCACAGACAGGACCTTAGAAGTGTAACAGACAGGAAATCCAGCTTCCATTCAGGGTGGAAAATGCCTGAGAGGGATGAAAGTCATGGAAATTTAACTGCTGCTTTGCTGTGCAGATACCAGGTACAGTTTTGCAAAGAATTATCATTGAGCCTGATTGTCAAAAGAGCAGCACATGACATATCTCTGACATATGTGAAAACCAGCAGCCACGTACAGTGAGAGAATTTTTCCAAGCTTTGTCAGTTTTCATGCAGGGCTTTTCTAGACAGCCAGAAACAACCAGATGTTTTGAGAAGGAATCCAAAAATCATTTTATGAGGGAGGACAACAGGCCAGCTACCCCACATCTCAGCAGGACAGCCTTGCTCTCCACAGCTTGCCCCACGCAAGATGCTATTGCCAGGTCTAATAATTTCCCTGCAAAGTTTGCATTTGCTTCTCTTAGAAAAAAGTTTGGAGTTCTCAGATTGAAAATGGGCCCCTTCTTTGTTACATGAATACACCAGGAGAAATAAGGAGAATTTGTATTTTAAAATATAGTTTCTAAGAATGTGTCATCAGTTTGGAACAAAGTCTGAAACCCTGTCAGTCCCAGGGTGGTTTTATCAGCAGAACTGAAGGAGATTAATTCTGCAGCTGGGGCTCCCAAACGAATTATGTTACTCTAATGAATCATTCACTAATTCCTAGCCCTCCCTTTCTTCATCTCCACCAGATTTGGATAGGTAATGGAAGAATTCAAGGGGGAACTGGACAATCTCTCTTGTTCAATATCCTTGTTTTGATTTTCACATGTTCCTCTTTCCAGATGCTAACTCATGACACTGGTTAGCAACAGCAGGGGTGGCGCAAACAGAAGCTGGAAGAGCAATGTCATTCTGACTTGGCTTTAGGGGAAAAAAAAAAGAAAAAAAAAAAACAAAAAAGAAAAAAAAGAGGCCAGACTGGGATTAAGTCATTCCCTTTGGTTCTTCATCAAAAGAATTGCCTTCATGGTTTCCACGCCAGAGACTGAGCTTGGTGCTCAAGGCAGATGTTCCTGGGTTCAAACAGAGGGTGTGGGGGGGTCACAGCTGCCTCTGCAGGCACCAATGGTGAGGGCTCCATGGTTTGGGGAGGTATTCAGGGACAGGATGAGCAGGATGGAGAGTCTGGACATTCCTGCCCTCAGTCCCTGGGCTGGGGAGCAGGATCTGACAGGCTCTGGCACCCAGGCACCTCGGAAGTGGTGACTGTGCATTTGCAAGGGGAGAAGCGGGGAGTTGGCCTTTTCTTTGAGTGAAAGCTGAGGTTCACCTGAGCTAGAACAGCTCTAAGATCTGCTGCCTTGAGAGAGGCAAATCCAAGGCCAAGAATGGGGTCAGAAGAGCTGGTGGCAGGCTGTGGGGCATCAGCTACTCCTGGGGAGCAGAGCATTTTTCCTCCAGTGGGAAATCATTTGGGTCTTGCTTCTTGAGGAAGGCAGGCTCATCCTGCTGAGCTCTCTGTGGGCAGGGAAGGCAGGGGCAGGAGCAGCCAGAGCTGGTATCACTGACTGGAACTCAGACAGGGCCATGGACAGGCTGGGAACAAAGGCTGGAAACTCAGTAAACCTCTGTGGAATAAAGTTTGTGAGGCCAAACCTCATCTGGCCAACACAGCATTGCAAATCCAGTTAATTAAACTGGTGCAAAGGCCAGAGCAGACGTAGATAAACCAGGTTAAACTCTCACTTATGCTGATTTAATGTAATTCAGTACAGCATCAGTGGTAGTTAAACTGATTAGAGAGTTAACTGGTTTAAATACATTTGCCCTAAGTGCTGGCACTGGTTTAACTGGACTGCTTTAAAGTGAAAAGCAAACTGTAGACCTCTGCCAAGCTTCCCCTGTTGTATTTAAACCAGCACAACCTGTAGAGACATGTAAGGAACTGCTTTTAACCAGGAGCAAAGAGCACTGGGAGCAGGGGACTTGGCCCAGCAGTCCTGCTCTCTGGTGCCTTATTCTCCTCAGCTTTCCTGAGAAACAGAGCCATCTTCACCTCAACAACACTCAGGTCTAAATTAGCTTCCAAAAATCCTGTTATAAAAGGTGAGACTAAAATCACAGCCCCTTTTTAAAATACACAAGCTCATCAATTTAGAGGGAAGGTGTTTGTTTCCTTTCCCACTGTCTAATAATAGTTTTGAATGGAAAAAGCAAAGATTTTTCAGTGAAAACTTTCTCAGGTTTTTTATTTCTATACAATCCCATGAATGATTCCTGTGCTTTATGTGTCTTTTGAGATATTTCATTACAAGCACTGTCTGAAGAGAACAAGACTTTTTTAACACTAGAAATATGAATATTGGTAATCATAATGAATTCAAATACCAAGACTTTAATATTTCTGCTTTCCAACAGACCTTTACACACACATCATGAAATACAAACCCTCTTCAAATGTCTTCAATTACTCACTCACCTGAAATCAGAATATCAAATATTATTCTAATAAATACTAAAATATTCTCCATCTGAAGTCAGAATCCCTTTTTTCCCCTCATCTACTGTATTTCCACATTTCTGTGCCACCACCTAAAGAGTTTGTCTTCAAACAAAACTAAGCAGTGAGAGAATCATAAATCCAAAGCAAAATAAAAAAGTCTTTAGTACATAAAGCCTGCTGAGACTTGTGGGGTTTCTGAAACAGAGCATTTAAAGGATAAAGGCCAATTTGCTGATTTTTTTGTGTTACCTTTCACACTCTTGGATGTACAAAAAGGATCCCTTCAGCTACCAAGAGAGTGTGGCGAGTATTTTAAAACCATATTACACAGAGGTAATTGGTAGCATCAAGGGCCCAAACTGTGTATAGTTGAGATCAAAACTGTACACATAAAAAAAAAAAGCTTCCCAAAACTCTTCTTGAGTGATCATTAAATGCTTTGCTCAGAATGTGTGCCTACTTCAGATCCCCACAGGGATGTAATACTTTTTTTTTCCCCTTATTGTCTCAGCAGGCTGCCATTTGATCTGAGGAGGCTTTGTAAGGCCATGATGTCATTGCCTCCATCTACCTGGAAAGGATAATTTGCCAGAGGATTCTTTTTTCTTTAACGAGGCTTCATTAAAGGAAGGGCAGTGAAAGGCCAGATAGCCCAACCCAACGTGCTGAATGTGAATCCATTGGACCCAGGTCCTGCTTGTGAAGAAAGGACACGAGGAAGGGATGTCCCTTCCCTCAGTGCAAATCCAGGGAGGAGTTTAAATGTTTACTTCAAATATGAGTGTACAAGAAGCAAAAAAATGTGGCAGCTTACCCAGTAAAATGGCTTTGTGGGTTTGCCCCTCTGTTCCCATCCCTCCATCAGTTGTCCCCCCACACTTCCCTCAGTTCTGTGTTCATCCAGCTCTCATTCCCAGCAGTGCCAACCTGTGAGGAGGCTGGGAAAATGCTCTGGGAGGAGCATCAATGTCCCCAAACAGCCAGTCCAGCCATGTGCAGTGCCTGCTTCAACCACTCATTGCTTCTTTTCATTTTGTCAGCCCTTTGGGGAGCACCAGTGCTCCTTTCTGTATTGGGAGAGCTGATACAGAACAGCACAGCCTGGACCAAACTGTGCAGAGCTGAGTGACTTAAATACATGAACAGACACATGGCTCAGCCCTCCACACCCTGCCCAGTGATGTAGTGCATGAGAGCAGGGTACTCAAACTCCTTCAGATGGCCTCAGTTATTTGGCAGAGCAGCTTTCATGGATATGGCTGGAGTGAGCTGACTCCACTCCAAGGAGCTCGTCAGCCAGAAAGCCAGACCTGGAGCTCATGTCTGCTTTCCCAGCAGTTAATGCCATTACTGGGGTAAAATGAAATAAAAAGTACACTCTGTACAGCTGTGAGAGAATGGAGGAAACACTCTCCAGTGATATCCATGGAAAGTCATTGCACAGCAGGCTTTGAGGTGAAGTTATTTGCAGGATAAAGGCCTTGCTCAGCAGCCAGTCAAGCCTCCTAGGAAAAGTTGAGTCTAAAGTAGCCAAAGTTACCTGAAATCCACGTTCCTGTGCTCACCTGGGCTGTCCTTGCTACAGATCCCTTTGCTTGTGGCCTCCAAGCAGTGCAGAGCAGCCTTGAGTATCAAGGAACCCAGCAGTTGCCTCACAGCCCTGTCTGCAGCCAGCTAATTGGTCTGATTGTTGTCAGAACCTCCAGAAATCCTTTAAATTTCAATAAATGCAAAGAGGAGGCTACATGTGGTGGCTCACAGATGCTCTGATACACACCAGTGGGAGTTCCTGTAACACTTAGACCTGATCCTTATCAGGGAGAGGTGTTTCTGAAGTAGATTATTCTGTCTGGAGCTGATAAAGCCTATCTCACTTGATTTTCCCCAACAGTGGCTGGATTTACTGGAACAAGGGGTGTGTTGGGGGCTACAAGTACAGCGGGATCAGAGCTCAAGATGTGTGGAAAGCCTGGAGAAGATGCTGTCCAAGCTGAGGAACTCAAATCCTGCTTCTAATAAGGAGCTAAATTTTGCCCTGTTCATGCCAAGTGATTACAAAGCTCCTCAATACCTGTCTATCCTTTAATAGAAAATCATCTTCCTCCCCATGAAGAAGAGTTTTCACTCAGCTGCATTTCTCATCCACTCTAAGTGCAAAAAGCACTACTCAAGGCACTGGGATGTCCTTGCTGAAGACAACCTTGTACCTTGCTGAGATATCAAATAATGTGGTTGAGACCAACTCTCATAACTCCCTCCAGAGCAATGCACCCAAGGTCAGTTATCACCTCTGGAATAAGGGTTTCTTTGGGAAAGGACGTTTCTGTTTGAGGCATGAAAGCCCTCAGGTTTCTGCTACCAGAAATTGCCAAACCATGGAGCAAGAAGCACTCAGTCCCCTGTCCCTGCCCTGGTGTGAGCATCAGAGAGGTCAGGGCTGCTGAGTGCTGTTCTGAAAGGCCAAGGAAGGGCCACCCATTGATGACACTAACTTGTCTCAGGCAGAAAATAAAAATACATTATTTATAATTTCTACACATTATTAGCAGAAGCAGCACAAGGTGCAGTCACTGGCACTTCCCTGTATCCTAAGTGTTCATCAACCTTTCCTTGATGTTAGCAAGTCTATTAATAAAGTGTTGCAAGCAATCAGAACTGCTCCACCAGCCTGGGAGAGGGAGTGTTGGTGACACCGTGTTCCAGCTGAAAGTCATGTAAAATCCTCTGTACCTTTTTCTGAAAGACACCGTCATCAGCAGCAAATGTAAATGTGCAATCACAGCACCTCGCAATTAACGGGAGGTTGCAGGCCCCATTAGCACTGCAGCTCCTCTTCCACTGGTGGTGAGTGAACAGGATCCTTGCCCAGCTTGGGCATCATCAGTAAAATCCAGCACATCCAAATATAAAGACAAAAGATGTCACAATGTGCTGACCTTCCCAGGTTTGCTGTGTGGCTGAGCATGGGCTGAAGCCACCTGTCCCTGAGCTCCCTGGGTGATGGAGAGGGCTCTGCCCTGGACCTCAGCAGCAGGGTGATGCCTTTGCTGACTGCAGACACATCTGAAAGCCCACGTCAGCACTCTGGGGAGATGCTGTCTGAGCTCATTGCAGTGTTAATACTGGAAAAATCACGCAGGCCTCATTAAGACATAGTTTTGTTCTTGAGTCTGTCTTATTTTTTAAGGCACCCAGGAGAAAACAGAACCACCACATTTCCTCTTACACTCGATTTTCTGACTGGGGGCCTGAAGTGCTTACTGCCAGATGTTGCCCTGCTCTCATACAATGCGTGTGACACAGGCACCAATGCCAGCAGCCACGTTTGCCTGTGGTGTCAGTGCACACAGCAGCCAGGAGAACATTCCAGGAGCAGCTAACAGGGGCATACATGCAAGATCATATATTTCAGATAGAGTGTTTTGGTCCTAAACACTCCTTGCCTAAACCACCAAACATCAAGCTGCCTCTGATCAGCATCACACCACCCCCGTGTTTATTCCTTGTCATCATTCTTGCCCATGCATCATGCTATTGGTGACACCTAGGTGTATTATTATAAGTGAAAAACTAAGTGTGGGGGAAAAAAAATATATCTGTTTCATTTATCCAGATTCTGGCCTGGATTTCTGTAAGATTTTCTAGAAAATTGCATTATTGTTGTGAAGAGAGAAGTATGTCAATGCTGTGCCATTGCATATATTTACAGTCTCTCCTACACTCAGCACGGAGAAATAATTCACCACAAGTAATGACATTCTCTTGCCATTCCAGCTTTGCCCACATCCTCAGATCTCCATGCAGCTGCAGCACAAGAGATCAGAAACAAGAGGAGGACAAGGACTGCTTGCTGATAGGCCTGCATGTGCACCCACAGCTTCCCATGCTCCTGACCCCTTTGATTGTCCCTTCCTTTGCTATGTCAATAAAGCCAAGGAAAAACCCACCTGGAAAACACTTCAGCAGCACAACCAGCTGCTGTCAGGTTTTAGACCCAACAAAAGCTTGCAGGGAACCTTGCAGTACCAAACCAGATCAGCTAATAAGGAGTCTTCAAAGACTCTCATCTGGGAGACAAAAGCACCTCCTGGTGTGATGTCAGTGGATTAAAGATGCTAAGCAAGGAGCTGGTCCTAGCACCTCTCTGTGTTCCCTTGGTCAGAGAAAACCCTGTATCCCTCCTCTGCTGGAAAGGGAACATGAAAAATGAGAAGGAAGCAGAGGGGAATTCCAGAGAACTGAGTCGAGGAGCAGAGAAAAAACTCTTTGTTGGATATCTGGCATGCACCTGACTGACATTTCACTCTTAAAAATGCTCCCAGTAGATAAATTCAGATAAAGGGGCAGAAGTCTTATGATTCAAACACGTGTTGAATAAGAAACCACATAAATGAAAATATCAAGGATTCACTGACTGATGAAGCAATGAGCTCTATTCTGTAAACATATTTTCAAGGGAAAATCATGTGCCTTGTGTAAAAAAAAAAAAAAGTTACTTTCTTTTGGCAAAGCTCTATGAAAGTTCAGTGAGCCACATCCAGTTACTCTCAGTGGGATCTGAAGCTTGCTGTAGGCTGCTTTAATGCCTTAAAAATCTATTTATTCCAGCAATATTGTCACATTTTGCCCATTGAGTGTCACCTTGTGACACAGCAGGACACCAGAGACAACGGGGCTCCCAGGAGGAGTCATGGCATGGCTGGACTGTGTGCCACCAGGGAAGCTCTGGACCTGGGCTCCTGTTCCTGTTGGCTCTGAGCAGCATCAGGAAAGTCAGGCAGGAAAGTCCTTCCAAACGGTTGCTCATTCACCAGAATTAGGTCATTAAGGGGGAAGAAATGTCCCCGAAGACTGGAACAGTGAGAAACTTCCTACGTGAATTACGTGGGACTGGCAGCCTCTAGGAATGCCACTCAAAGCACCCTCCCACCTCCAGGAGTCTATGGAGAGGGCACAGGCAATGGGATTTTTCCATTCTCTTAACAAAGTTTTTCCTTTCACTCATTCCCAGCTCCTCTGAAACACTTCAGAGTGGGATTTGTTGAAATACCTGTGGACTGAGCGCCAGAGGAACCCAAAATCTGTGGTGCTGGGATGTGCCTGCAGTTGAGGGTTGCCATATTTGGCTGCCCAACATCTCTGCCCTGGAGGCCCTGGAGGTGCATGGACCATTCTGCACAAAGGGTCCAAGGTGTCAAGCAGCTCTTTTGTGCTGGCTTTTCTACACAGTCAACACAGGAAGCTACAAATCCACTCCTTAGAATCATCCATAAAGGGGCAAAACTAAGCATTGCAATGTGATTGACAGCTTTTCCAGTCCTCAAGCTGGGTGCCACTCTCTGAGCTGCCAGTATGAGCACTTCCAAGCAGGAATTCAGGTACCATGAGGTCTATAAACTCTATTTTTTTGCACACATTGGTTCTCCTAGCTTCTAAGCTCAGTCAACAGAACCCAGAAAACAATAGGAAGGAAATCGGTTCAGAACAGAGGAAAAGAAATCTCCCCAACTAAAATCACTGAAAGGCTCTTTTTTTTTGGTTCTGCAGAAATGCCAACACAACCATGAGGACATTTATCTGGAATTTTGCATTAGTGTGCATGCATTCCTGGACTTTCAAACCAGAGGACTCTGAAGAGCCGTGTACACCCCATCACACACGTACAGCTGTTTACTCATGTTGAGTATTGGTGCCTGCCATGAGTAGTCCTGTTGTAAGCAGTGACTGCTTCCTCACAGAGGTACTGCTCAGCATGAATAAGAGCATCATGGCTTGAGAGAGGGTGAAGGTGTGCAATGAATTGGTTGACATCACTGGCAACCAATTTGCTCTCATTGTGGGGCTGTTTAGGATGTCCCAGTCACTCTCAGGACACTATTTTATTCTTTTTCAAAGACATCACTCTCCTTGAAGGGTCTTAAAACTCATAGAAGCAAGGTACCATCACTCCACAGTCTGCATCCACAGACACTTTAAGCTTCTTTTCCCTACAGGTGTAATCCCAAACACTCCAAAACACACAGGCACTGGAGCACATCAGCTGACTAAAATCAAAAGTGCTGTATCTCAACCATCTGTTAAAAAATGTGGGACCATTGACTCATTAGTTTCATCTCACTCTACCAGCACAATAAAAAAAAAACCACACGCCTTCTGGAGAACAATATCAACACGTGTGGGAGGATATCATCTCTGCAACACAGGGTGGGATGTTGTAGTTAAGAACAACTCTCTGAACTCTGTCAGGTCAGAGCTGCAGTAGATTGGCAGAATTGCCATGGCTTTATTGGGGTTTGGGTCAGTCTCTTCCCTGGAAATGGGATTTGGGTCCTCTTTTTAACTGGGGATCTGGTGGTACAAAGCCAGGAGTTTGTCTGCTTTTACCACTCTATTTTAGAGCAGTTTTTAAGCAATTCATCTTTCAGCTGAAATTACTCAAAACTAGCAAAAAGAAGATGTGAGCAGCAACTTCTCCCACCCCCCTGTTGGACTGTCCCTGTCTCATCTGGCAAGTCCCGATTATCTGGGATTGCAGTAATTCTGGGGGATTACTCACAGGCCAACCACAGCCACTTGCAACAACTTTTCCAGACAAGGAGGAGTGAAAGCTGGTGAGTATAAGTTTAGCAGAGTGTGCTGCTGAAGGAAACATAAAACAAGGAGGACAATCAGCCCTCAGCCAAGTTCAGCCTTTGAAAGTTGAAGTCTCCTGCTCATGAGCTCACCATGCTCTGTTGAGCAAGTGGAAGGGAAACATTTTCTCTCCCCAGCGTGACTTGAAGAAAGGAAGTTGTGTGGGCAGAAGCACCGAGGTGACTCTAAATACAGTGATGTCTCCTTCCCTGGCACTCAGGCTTGGGAGCACTTGGTTTCCTCCAGCTGGGGAAATTTCAGTGGCAAGAGGTATGGGGGGAAAACATTCAATACCTCCTGCTCTGGAGACATTTATTTCTACAGCCAATTATTGCTCCAGCCATGAAGTTTTTATTGCTACCTCTCATGCAGATTATTTATTGTAACTTCCTTTTTTTGAGTAGGCTGTTTATTTTTAAGCAAGTGTTGTTACATTTTTCACTAGATTACTAATAGCCACGTGCTCTGGCTGCTGAAGCTGAATAAGCTGATGTAACTGTAGGTCAGGATCTTAGCTCCTTCCTTAGCCTGTCCCCAAAATAAATACAGAGGGTGAACTTGGGCCTTTCTCTAAGAGGCCTGTGTACCTTCCACTTGGAGGATATGGTAGAGCCCTGCTTCCAGCACAGCCATCAGGGGTGGGACTGAGACTGAAGTAAAACCTCTACCTATCATCAACAGGGCTTTGCAAAGTACAGGGTTAAGGCAGAACTTTGCATTTAAAATTACTTTTGCAGTAGCCTGTTATTTATGATGCAGCTCTTTGAGCTAACAGTAATTTAGGAAATTCTCCTCCCAGCTTTGGACACTGCTTTCCAAAGCCCCAGCAGAAAGCTGGCTGCACTCTCTGGCTCAGCTAGTGGCACAATAGTGGGCATCCAAGCACTCTCCTGGTATTGGGGTGCTTTGGGGGTTCCTTGGCCCATGTCACACAGGCAAGGCCTTGCTGGACCATCTCAAAGCCCCTCGCTCACCAATGTCCTCCACTCGCCAGATTTTTCATCCTCCTGGGAGTTTCTGGCAGCATTTTTTGGGTTTTGCTGGGGCTTTTTTGTTTGTGTGTCTAGAAATGAGGAAATAAAATTGCTCTGGGTTTCCTGAACATGCCTTCCTCTCATAAGAGGAGTTTACTGGAAACACACATTCCTGGAGAGGCCAAAGAGCCCTGGGCTGCCCTTGCTGGGTGCAGAACAAACCTTCTTGGAAAACAGATGCAACAGCCAGGCTGTTTGGGTTGTCTCCTTACACTCCTCTGTGCTTTGCTCTTGGGCATTGAGCAAGATGGAGCAGAGCCAAGGGCCCCAGAGCATCACCAGAGTCAAACCATCCTGCCATGCCCAGTGGAGCTCCATCAAAACACTGCATCTGCTCATCAGGCTGCCAAGGGCCTGGTATTGAACACCTTCACTCCTCCCAGAGAAAAGATTTTTCAAGGACACAATATAGACCTAGCAGCAATTTTTAGGTTATTCATGTTTACAGGTCCCTGAGGTAAAATGCCCCTGTTCAACACCATTTCCACAGTGTTTCCAATTGCTGAGATCAGTTCAAGATGTGGTACCCAAATTTTCAGGTGATTGGTGCATCTGTCTGGCACCTCCTATATGTTTACTGAAAAACAAATTTGTTCTCTACAGTTCCAAGTGAAGATTTACTGGGATGAGTTCACTCTGAATTCCCCTGAAGCTGAAGTTTTGGGATGGGCTTCGAAACCAATATGCTTTGGATCAAGCCTTCAGCACATTGCTCAATTTTCCATTCTTTGCAGAAAAACAGTTTACCAATTACAGGGTGGAAAAGGGCAGCAGAGAGGTTTCCAAACAGCTCTCACAGCAGTGTCATTCCTCTCATTTAATAACCTCACCAAGTGCCACCACCATCCCAAAACTGCTGTGTCCTGTAGCTCTCACATACAAAGGTCACAGCTGAACTTCCTTTTCTTCTGGGATTAAATCAGAAGTTTTGACCAACTTCTATAATTAGGGAAGACTTACTTCCCCTGACTCCTTTCCATTTGAAAGGCTCTGTGGAAACCTGTCATTTCTCATTTTAGCAGAGTTTGTGTTTCTCTTGGAGCATCAGCTGAGCCCATTGCTGTTCACCGAGGAGCACGGGAGCTGCTGCACTGAGCAACCTGAGCCTGATGTTTGTGTGATTTACAGCGCGGTCTGCAGTCGGCATCTGAGCTCTGGAATCCGCATTTAATTCCCAATCCTGCCGTTCTGGGCCGTCTGCAGCAGATGGTGCTGCTGACTCGCCGGGAGCCAGCGAGGCTTCCACCCTGCCCGGAGATCCAGGCAGAGATCCAGGATGGCCTTTCTTTGTGCTGGCCACCCTTCCAAGGGCTGGCCAGCGCTAGCTACACCCTTGCAAGTCTCCAATTAGAAAGCAGGCTGGGCCCTGGCAGGTTTTAGATGAAAATATGCACAACCGTCTATTTGTTAATGCAGTGAAAAAATTTCTTACATAGGTATAAGTACACCTAGGGTCTCACCCTAAATAAAATAACTACATTTATCCTAACTCCAGTTCCCAGACAGAGATTAATTCTAAATTCATTAGGGCACCCCCTTTTTCTCCCATTTCTTTCAGAAATGCTGCAAAAGAAGCTCATTTTCTGCCTGATACTACCTGAGCTGAATCCCTGCCCCTTGGGAGCGGATGGGCTGGGTATCCATAATATGTTCTTCCAAGCAGTTGGTACAGTGCTGCGTTTTGGATTTAGGATGAGAATGACATTGGTAACACACTGGTGTGGTGTAGTTGCTGCTGAGCAGGGCTGACACAGAGTCAGGGACTTTTCAGCTTCCTGTCCTTTGTAGTGAGCAGGAACACAAAGAGCAGGGACAGCTGATCCAAACAGGCCAAAGGGATGCTCCAAACCAGGGAATGTCACACTCAGTACACAAACCACTGATCACTGCTCAGGAGTGGGCTGGTTATTGGTCAGTGGGTGGTGAGCAATTGTAGTTTGAGTGATTTTTATTCCTCTCTCTCCTTTTCATTATTATTATTATAAATATTATTAATATTATTGGCCAGCTCCATCACCCTGAGCTCAGACCATGCCCTGGAACAGCTGCAGCCTCCATACAATTGACAATAGCTTATTTTTCCAAGCTCAAAGAGAAATACCCAAAGTGGCTCTATGATTTTTCACCAAATCAATATCTGAGAGCATAAATTCCTCACCACATAAAGCAACATATCAGCTCTAAATAATAAATGAGGTAGGAGTGTACAGCTGGTTTAGAAAGACCAAAGAGACCAAGCATTACATCATTTACTGTCTGTTGCTAAATTCATAAAAAGCCTTACCTTACAACCAATCAGCAAATCCCACTTTTCTGTGGTGTAACTCCAAACTCAGGATGGCTGTCTCATGTCCTCAGAGATCTGCAGCAAATATGTGAAATATGCTCTTTTAAATTAGCTTCAGTACTCCAGCAACCAAGTCTCCCCCCAGTCTGGTCCCCTCCACCAAAGTGTCTGGCACAAGGTTAATTTGGGCAAGCCTCTGAGTGTAATTATGTGTGTACATATATGTAAATTCAGCATCACATATGGCATCATCAGGTGATGTAACACAGCCTAGCTGAGGTATTTCTGCCACCCCACTGCATCTTCCAGCTCTAGAAGGAAAAGATGGCTTAAGGGTGGCTTTGGGGAATATTTCCCTCCCCCCTCTAACTGCCAGGACAGCAGCTTGGGGCCATTGGATTATTTTGCCCTCAAGTTTTCCCAGCAGGCTGCTGGGAAGCCCTAGAGATCTGGCCAAGCTTCTATCAGCTGGCCCAGGAACAACATTCCTTCATCCACTGCCCATCCCCTGCTCTTTTGGGGCAGCATGCCCTAAGCAGAGAGGCAGGATCTTGGAAATAAGGTTCCTAAGTTATCTACATTTCCAGGGAGCATCTATAGCCTGTAACATGCAGCTTGAAGCTCCCAGAGAGTGAATCCACACTATGGAGCAGTGATTGAACATGCCTCCTGCAGCTTACTGTTTCCAAGCAGATGATTTCTGCATCACTTTCTGGATGGCTTTAAAGCTCTCAGGTGCAGTGTCAATGCTGTTCAGTCTTATAAGCCCCTTTCCCTACCAAGGACTCCAAAACAGACCAGTCCATATTTCCAGAACAAGGACAGAATACACAGAGCATGAAAATTCTCATCTGGGGGGGGTGAAGATTTGCTGGATTTCTTTCCAGCCCAGCAAACCCATCTGTGTTCTGATCCATGCACTGAGTAAGGCTCTCACTGAAGTGCAGTGAGGCTTTTGCAAAGCACCTGCAGCACAGGAGATTCAGTCAGCACTGACTGATGAACAGGGAGTTGCTCTGACATAGCAGGATTTAGGAAGAATATTCTCCATGCCTGGTATTATTTTGATCTATGTTGCTAAATCACATTCCCCTCTCACCCTCACTGATCAGCAAGGCAGCAAGGGGCACAAAAGCAGAAGGTTTGGTGCTGCTGCTCATGCTTGTAACATTCCTTTTGCAGATAAGTGACTCTGAATTTACAGCCTAACCCAGCAGAAAAGATTTGCTACTTCATCAAAATATGGCCACAGAATGGGTTTGGGTTTGAAAGGACCTTGAAGATCATTTTGTTCTACTCCTCTTGCCACAGGCAGGGGCACTTTCCACTGTCCCAGGTTGCTCCAAGCCCCATCCAGCCTGACCTTGGACAATTCCAGGCATGGTGCAGCCACAGCTTCTCTGGCAACCTGTCCCAGGGCTTCAGCACCCTCACAGCAAAGAATTTCTTTTTGATAACCCATCTAACTCTTCCCTCTGCCAGTTTAAAGCCATTCCCCTTGCCCTATCACCCCCTCCTGCAGCTCTCTTGGTGGCCTGTGCTCTCCTGCATGATTCCTTGTGGTATATCAGGTCAGGAATAAGTGATTATCTCCATCTTCCACTGCTCTGTCATTGATCATCCCGTGTTAGCACAGCCCTTATCAGGAAGCAGGCAGGTCTGAGCTCCCATCTTTAATGAGATTGTTGAATTTGGGGTCTGGGGAGACAAAACCAGCCCCAGGTGCCTCAGCTGTGCCAGCCTGGCAGGGACAGTCAAGCAGGGCAGGGCAGCCATTGGTTCCCCAGCAGCGATGCTATTTTCACATATCCTCGCTGAAATATAAAGGGAAAGTAAATGTGAGCCCTCTGTGAGTGTTATTTGAGAGCAGTGACTTCAATATTTAAAGCATCCCTGGCTGCAGGTGCAGCTCTCTGGAGTTATCAACATTTCCCATGTTAGACAGCGAGCTGGTGCTGACCCCAAGGCTTAAATTAGTAACAAGATTACTCAGAGAAAAGTAATGTTCTGAAAACCTTTATGGGACAAGGAAATGTGCCAAAAGTAAGCTCGGCCAGTGTACTTAATAGATAGAAACCCATTTGTTTCTTTTTGAGAACTTAATTAAATTTCCCATGAATTCATTTGTAATAACAGTAATAAGCGCCATATATGGAAATCTTCAATGAGCCCTTAGCAAGGTAATTTCCTGAATTTAGCTTATATCTTCATAATGTTCAAAGCCAGCTAGGCTCTAAAGTACAGCTGGTGTGCATTATTCCATTCTGAGTAGGAGGGTGTGGAAGGACTGGGTAAAATAAATTACTTTGGTGCTTTGACGCCGAGTTTTATTGCCTGTAGAATGATGCTTGATCATATTCAGAGAAGCATCAAGTAGAGAGTTAAGATGATTTCTCCTGTTTAACAAAGAAGCTTTTGGGAGGGCAGTGCACATATCTTACACACTCCAACACTCTCCTCCAGTGTTCCTTGGTCCTCAGTCAGCAGCCAGGAGGGGACCAAGCCACCTGAAATCCTGGAAGCTCTCCTGTGCTCTAAGTCACAAGAGAGGGAAGTCAGAGTGGGAAGGGCCTTCTTCTCATCAAGGGATTCATACACCCAATTTACAACCCTACCTGATTCTCAGGCCTTTTTCTGTGCTTCACATGCACAAACATGGTAAAAAATCATAACTTTCAAAGAAGAAATGGTCATTGCAGACTAAGGCTGATGGCTGAGAGCAATTCTCCTTCCTTTACACGGAGGATAGAAGGAGCTTTCACCACTAGCTCCATGTGTGCACTCAGAGCCCAAGAGCTAATTACAGCAGCTGTAATTAAAACTTGGCCAAGATTTCTAAAACCTAAACCTCCCTACCACTGATTTTGGATGGCATATGGTAAATATTCCAGTTTTTACAGAGATAGGGTAATTCACAGTGCAAACAGACATCAGGAATGGGTATCTTGGGACATGAAGCTGAGATCAAGCAGGTGACAACAGCCATGGCACGCCAGGTATGCAGCTGCTCTTTGGAAGTGCCACAGAAATCCTGGGGAAGAGCAACAGGAGAGCCCAGAGAAGAAAATCCCAGAATGGAGATATGCTGGGCAGGGTGCTGATGCTCCCTCTCACAGCCCAGGCAGGGCAGGGCACTGTAACTAACACAGGAACAGAGCTCCTGCTCATTACCCACAGCAGCCCAAGGATAAATTAAAACACATTTGAGTCACTCATGCTCATAGATTTCAGTGAGCTGCAAATGGAAAGGGTGTCCAGAAATCCTCCCAGGGACTAATCCCGTGCTCAACAATGCCAGCCACCAGAGTTTCCACACCTCAGAAGAAAGTGATGTTATATTTTCCATCATTAATATATAATAACAAACCCTCAGCTCATTCCTAAGCCCCCACAGTGACTGGGCTCAAAGGCTAAAGGCCTGGCAGCACAGCCACTTCAGCCATAATCTCCTTTTTGCAGTTAAGCCAGCACTCCTCATGTGGTAACGCAGCTGCCTCAGGGGTTGGCTTGCAGGTCAATACCTCCTTAGCAGGGGGATCCCAGCTGGAGCTTCTCTCTTCTTCCTGGCTCCTCTGCTCCTCCTGAGGAGCAACACAGCATGCTGAGACTTCCAGGGGTGTTTGTGCTGCAGGAAACTGCAGCTCTGCAGTGAACCCCTCCCAGGCACTGTCAGACAACCCAGGGAGAGCTCTGCCCTGCTCCTGCCTGCCTAAATGCCCTGCCCTCAGCACCAGCCAGGGAGAGCACACAGCTTCTTCTCATTGACTCTCTAATCATTCCATCAGATTTGATATGTCCCAGCTTTCCAGAGATACCATGGCCTTGATTATCCCTCCTGCTCCTGCAGTATTCTTCTGCTCTGAGAAGCCCAGGGAGAGCCCTGTGATGATGGGTGTGGATGTGCTATGCCCCAACATCCTCCTCACTTCACTGGGAGTTTTGCTCTTAGTGTGAGTTTTGTGACAGTTTTAGAAGTTTTACTGCTGCCTCACTCTTTCATGGACATTTACTCAAGAGTCTTTAAGTTTCCTTTACCTAAAGGCAACGTGCCCACAGTGACCAGCCCTGGTTTTACTGGGACATCTGAGGTCAGAGCCACCAAGAGTCCCACCAGTGACAGGTTCAAAGCAGAGTGGTACCCCTGGGTATGCTGAGGTTCATCACCAGATGTAAATGTCTGGCAAACTTGGTATAAAGAATTCCCTGATGGGACAAGGCCCTTGAGTCCTGCCCTTGTTGTCAGGGAGAAGCCCCGTTGGTCCTTGCTCCATCCTCCTCATCCTCCACAGCTCCCTGTCCCTCTGTGCTGGTGGCACCATGCACAGCTTGGATGTCCTGTGTCTCCTCTGGGTGTTCTCCTGCCTTGCAGTGGTCAGGGGGAGCTGAGCTGGTGCAGGGTCACTGCCAGTCTCAAATTCCTCTCATTCATGCAAGCCCCACATCCATCAGACCCCCAGACACCTCTGACAAGTCCTTCTCCAACACAAACCTCACCTCAAGGCCTCCTTGCTGAAGCATTACCTTGTATTTCTTGTTTCCTGGATCATCTAGGTGAAACTGGGGGAGATGTTCCACACTGGGAAGCTCTGCTCTGGGTTGGTTCCTTTCATCCACCCCTCCAGGCTGTCCTCCCTGCACATTCCCAAGGAGTGGCAGCTGAAAAGAGCTGGCCTTGAGAGAGCTGCCCTTGCTCCAGGGACAATATTCTGTTACACTGAGCACATTCAGGCTCTGAAGAGAAGTAATTCATGGACTATTGCTTTGCTTTTATAAGCAAGAAAGAACCAGTAAAGGCATGAGATTTAATGGCCAAGAAAATGACCTAAACAAAATTGCTGTAGGATATTGGGGGAGCCCAAGCTCCTCCTGTCCATTTGTTGTTAGAAAGCAGCACAGGGAACTGAGCAACCACAAAATGAACAGGAGCTCAGCAAAGACTCTGTGCAAGAGGGACCCTTTGCATTTGACATGCTCTGTCAGATTGAATTTTAATTACAGCTCCCCCCTGGAGCTGGCACAGGAGGGGAATGCTAATGATGGGGGGAGAGGGAAGGGAGCAGCAACGGGGAATCTCCAGCCCTGCACTTCATAAAGCACCTGATTGCAAGGAGAGGTAGCCTGGGTGGAGACAAGGATAAATCTTGATGGTTTGGTTTCCCATTTAACTTTTCCTACTATTTTGCCCCAAGTGTGGGCTACTGGTTGGAGTAAAAGACATTGAATTGGATTTAATGTATTAAACCATTGCAAGATGCAGCCTGTTTGTGATGAGACTGAAAGAAATCAGGTTTAGTTGAACAAATATGACCTCAAATCACTCTCCCAATGATCAGCAAGCATCACTTATGAATCATTATAATCTAGTGACACTGCTTGCTGAGTGCTGTGTCTCTCAGGATCCTGGTTTTTGAGTTTTATAAAAACACCTGTGGCAAGTATCACTTGACAAATGTGTCACCATGGTGGGTCTGTAACTCCAGTAATTCTGCCCATGGTCGTGTGCATGGAATAAACATTACACACATACTCAATGCTCTAAAACAATCACAGGCAGCACCAGCAAGATCCCTCCTGTTCTCTGCCTAGAGAGAGAAAACATCTCAGTCAGATGGAGACCACTGAATGTGTGACAAGTATTAGTGCAGTGAATATTGGGGATGCTGATACAGATCTCAGCAACACCTAATCAGGACATGGGGCTCCATGTAAAGATAAAACTAAGGACACAGTGGATTTGGAGCACAAAACCCACTATCAAAAGCTACAGATATTTATAGTATATATCTATAGTATATAGATATTTAGAAGCTACTCCTTGACATCTAGCTGCAGTCAGTCAGAGACACTCACACTAACCAGCTGGACATTTCAGACCTCTTCTTGCTTCTTCCTTAAAAAAAAATATATATATATATATATATTTTTCTCAAAATGATCAAAGCACCATATTATTTTATTTTGTTTTGTTTTATTTTATTTTATTTTATTTTATTTCTGCTATTCCAACAGCAGCCAGCTATCACAGAAATGCAAAGTCTGCTTATCAGAGTGAATGGCTGATCTACACAGATTGTGTGACAATCATAAAATCCTTAGGGATCAGAACAAAGGCTCTCACAAGCTTTTGTTGTAAGAGCTCGATCTATTCCTGCGGGGAAATTCTGTGTTCTGTTGCTGTCTGCTTGCACAATAGAAAGATGTTTTCCCTGCATTATTGGGGTTAGTAATGCAATGTTTGCTATTCCATCGCTGGATACTCCTGCCAAAAGAATTTGTATTACCTCACATGCCAGTGATAACATGGAGTTGCTTGGGAAAAGCTGTTTCACCCAGAGGAATAAATCAGACAGGAGTTTCATAAAATTAAAATACCATTTTAAGCCTATAAATTACCCGTGACCTGCAACATGTGTTGCTCTGCTCCATTCTTGGTTTCTACAGTTTATTTTATATAGGTTTTATAGTTTATTCTCACCTTATCTTTCTGTCTTTCTATTGTCCTATTCTGTAAATAATAATTAATTCATTTTAAATTTCCCAGTGTATAAAAGTGGCTGGTTTATGCCATCTAGCAGTGATACAAGATAAGGTAAGATCTGGACCTTCTACATTGCAGCAACACTTTTAACCACATCCAGAGCTTCCTCCACTTCGACATCAAAGGTACAAAATCATTTTCTTCAGAAACATTTTCTTCTGCCTTTTGCCAGAACAGGATGATCTCAACAAAGCAGCAACAGAAGAATGAGCAGCCTTATTCCTGAAGTGTCTAGGAATTCAGGGTGGACAACTAAATTATTTATTCACCCTAAAATGTTATCATTTCTACATTTCTTTCATAAAAATGCTCAGTCATAATGTATTGCAAGATTAGGGGGTCATGGTTTGCCTGAGAAAGTCTAATATAATCTGAGGGGCTGGTACAGTCCTTAAATACATTAGCAGACAGGTTTCATAGAGCAAGAAGAAGATAAATTTAAAAAAAAAAAAAAAAGTAATAAATCATTTATTTCTCCTTCCTTTGAATTTTTGAGGATGGTTTTCAATACTCTGATGTGAAAGCAGAAGAGCTCCTGGTGTAGTTCAAAGTGTGGCTGCATTGATGTAAAGGCCTTTGGGCCAGCTGGGGATGTCTCTGAATTACAGAAGTAATTTTCAAAGAGATTTTAAGCAAAGAATACTCATCCTTCCAGATATTTTTATTTATATATATATATATTTGTGCCATATTAATGTCTATTTATTTTCCCCAAGCTGCACATCCAGCAGTGTGGCTCCAGGCCAGCCCATGGCTCCAGGCAGGCTGGGATCCTCTGGCTCACACCAGGGTTTCATGTGAACTCTGCTACTCACAGGTTACTCAGGGAGTAAGAGCTGAGCCCCAATGGATGGAGCCACCTCCCCTCAAAATGGCAAAGTCAGAAAAGTTTAATTCTCCAGCTGGGTTTGATGCTGTTTTCTCCTCCAGGGTTTCAAGTATATCTGAGAAGGATGGGGGCTGAGCATCCACCAGCCATCAGTGGAAGAGGGAAAATCAGCCTTTATTCAGCACAATTCCCATCAGGCAAACTCCTAATTCTCTCCTAATTAAGCCTGGCAGCTGAAGCTGGATGAAAACCACGCTGTATTCCATCCAGCCTTTCAAATGGTCTCTGCTAAATCTGAAAGAACTACTTTAATCTGTGTTAGGAGAGATTTTAAGCACAAAACTGTGCCTGGAAAGTCAAATCCTTTATGCATCCCTCAGGCACATGAAAAGATCTCCCCCAAGCAGAGCAGGGGAGAGCTGAAATCTGCTATAGCAACTGGCCACTAGCAACAGGAACAAACAATCTCCTGTCCCATTATTTCAGCTTTCTGAATTCCCCTGTGAGAGGCAGAGGGGGTGGGAGGCTGGTGGTGCACCAGGTTCAGATTCTGCACCCTGAAGGATCCGAGGCAGAGGCAGAGATCATGGGTTTGGTACCTTGGTGCCTCACTTTCCCTTCCCCCAAAGAGGAATAGTTTTGTTTCCTTTCTCACTCCCACATGGGATGCTAAAGTCCAGGCAAGTGGATAAGCCAAGAGGCCCCACTTGAGCCAAAATTATTGCTTGTACATATTTGTGCTGCATTTGCAAGAAATCCTCTTGGCTTAAGTAGGACTAAAAGAAGGTTGGATGGATATTTCCTGGCATCTTGAGCAAATGGACTTAATATTCCAGTTGTTTTTTATGTTTTGATTTTTTTTTTTAAGAGAGGTTGTTTCCACTAAAAGGGGCTGACAAAGCCAGGCAGCTTCCCAGAATAAGGATTTTTTTGAGCATTATGTTAGAGATAACAGAGGTTCTGCTGTGCTGGAGCTACAGCAGCCAGGAATGGCCAATTCCTCTCAGTCCACATCTCTCTGAGGATTTTCAGTGTGGGGAATTATCATTTAGAGTTCACATATTAAAGCAAAAACCTCCCACCACCCCCAAAGCCTCACCCATTTACTGCATTTTTCCTCCTGTTTGCATTCTCTGCTTGGGTTTTTCCCCCTGGTGCTGCTTAGAGCAGAGAGGATCCATAGCCTTGTGCTCCTGGTGCTCCCACCCTCCCTCTGGCCAAGGAGGAGGCTTGAAAATCCTCACAAAGTGCTCAAAAACGCTGCTTTTGTGCAATAAAAAGATTCCAGCTGGAGCAGATAACCCTTTTCCTTGGTGCACTTTGCATACCACCTCTGGCAACATCATCAGCTGCTGCTTGCAGTGGAGGTTTCCTCTGCAAAAAAATAATGGAATTCTGAGACTCAGCTGCCTGGAGGGGAATGGACTGTCCTCCTTAATAGAAATTAGATCTGTGAAGCCCTTGAAACACCTGGCTTGGTTTGCACTCAAATGCCACCAAAATATTCGCATTTAATTGGGTAACTGTCAACACAACTGTCAAAATGGCTTACTATGAGAAACAAGGGTAATTTACTTAAAAATTAGTGACTCAATTGCTTTTCATTTAAAAAGCAATGCTCTGACTCCGTCCTGACAAGCTTGCTCATTTTTCATCAGTATTTTGTGCAGGATCCCACCACATGTTATCATTTTCTCTCTCCACAGCAAAGCCCTGGAAACAAAAGGAAAAAAAAAAAAAAAAGCTCTTCTATGCCAGCCTTTTACAAGTCAGACTTGTGCAAAAGACAGAAAGCCAGAATAATGTAGATGTGATAAATAATGCATGGCCAAAGTGGTCATCCATAATCTGTGGGGCTGGGAGCTGTGCAGCTCTTCACTGTGCTCCTTTCAGTTTTGTTGGTTTCCTTTGACAGGGTTAAAAATGATCTAGTAGTCCCAAAATATGCATTTTCTTCCCACCATTTCATCCTCCTGTGCTCTCTGTGAGTGTCAAGGGTTTGCTGGGAGGGTGCATCATTTATTCTGCTCTCAGGACAAAAGCAGGATGCTGATAACCCAAATCCTGCTGAAAGCCATGGGATGCTCAGCTGGGCCATTGGCATCTGCTGCTTCCTGACCCCAGGATGGGCCTTGCACACCAGAGAATAAAATATCCTACTAAAATCATCCTTTTGGGGCTGGAGGGTGAGGGATGCAGTGTTTGGATATCGGGGTAATGGTATCCTACTGTCCAGAAAGAGCAAGCATGGGGAAGGAACCCACAGGCTTTCCTTGGAGGAGAAAGAGGGAGTGGGAATTAGTATTTTGAAATGAAAAGTGAAAATGGTGTCAACCAAAACAATTCAGATTTGAAAATCCAGCTGCTGGAAGCCTAGTGAAAAATCCCTGTTCACAGGAGAGTGAAGCCAGGTTGGTGTTCGGGCTACATCAGCCTTATCACAGCGTTTTAGAATCAAATACTTTGATTTTTTTTTTTTTTTTGGCATAAATATTATGGAGAAATGTCTGTGCAATTTTTTTTCTGCACTATCTGGTGCAGTCCAAGAGGATTGTTTGTGGTGAAGGACCTGAAGACAACAGGCTAACACACACTTGATTTCCTACACTGCTGTCAAAAGCAGAGCCCCAAACACACCAACCCCTTGCCCCAGCAGCCTTGTTGTTCTCAAAAAACAGTTTAAGCACATTATAGCCACATCAGTGCCTTCTGAGACAGGCCCCATCCTTCTCTATGTAATCTACCAGAGCAGAAAACAATTATAATGTATAATCTGACACATGCTGGCACAGCTGCAGGCCAACCTGTGCCTCACATGCAAGGTCTCTTGCTAAGCTTTCTTAGGATGCATAATTTGATGTGTAAAAAAAGTGTAACAGATCGGGGGAAAAGAAAGAAAAGAAGTCAGTGCTCTTCCTCTGAAGAGGATGAAAAGAAAAATGCATAGAGTGCAGAAAAAAAATTACTTCAAGCAAGTGACCTGATCTCAAAAGAATTCAGGTACTTGTGTTCTGCATCACCTTTGAAAACACACGAGGAAACCTGATCAAAAGAAGAATGGGATTATTGTCATCTGATGGCAACTCCAGGGCTGGCCCCAGCCCATCCCTCTTTGAAGTCAGTGACAGAGAAATGGCAATTTCATTAAGCCAGTGACGGTTTCATGAAGCTCCAGTGAAAGGCTGACACCCACGGCTTGTTCACCCCGGGTTTCAGCTGGGGAGCACTCACAGGTCTGGGTGAGTGTGGAAGCTGCTCCTGGGACAGCCCCAGAGGCACCCCAGCCCTGCCTGTTTATCAGCACTCCATCACTCCAGCAGAACAGGGCTCTCACAGGCATGGACACATCCTCCCAGCCTGGGCTGCTGTGGGAAGTGAAGGGAACTCACGGAATTCTCCTCAGTGTTGTTCAGCTCACCAAGAAAACTGGAGCAGGCTTATTTTACCACAGATCCAATTCAGGGTGAAATGCTCCACTGACTGCAATTGCATGTGCATCTCCCCATATTTTTCATCTGGAGGGAAAATTTAACCTGGAGGGATGCTGGACCTGCCCCCTGAAAACCCCTCAGTGCAGGCTGTGGCTGGGTCTCCATCCCTGGGGGAAGTTGCTCTCAGTGGCTTCTCAACACAGCTACAAGGAGATTATACCAGGACAACACACTGTGCTGTTAGAAAGGAGAATAATGAATATATGAAAAAAAAAAAAAAAAGACCTCTTCATCACAAATAACTGTTTCCCACAACTGATTACATTTGTTTTGACCCTTACATAAAATAGGGCTTCTAACCTGCAGTGAGCTTGAAAGAAAGAGGCAAGAAAAAGAGGTGAAGAAGACAGTAAAAGTAGCATTTTGACTATGATGAAATCAAGATTTGAGAAAATATCCCTGAAGAATGCTGGGAGAACATAATGACATTGCTTTGGTACAAAAGGAAAAAGGATTCTGGAGTCCAGGACCATTTACAACTCAATGTTGGAACTTGTACGTGTCTTTTAATGACACCTTTTTCAAAAGCAGACCATTGATTTATGATTTTGAGTAAGGTAAGAGCTAAGACCTGAATTTCAGGTAAGATTTTACAGTCTTAAAACAGCAAAACCAATAAAGCAGTGACCAGATCACTCTCTCTGCTCTGATTACCTGCTCTGAGACATATCCCTAGCACTTAACTGGACTGCAGTGATGCCTTCAGAATTAATGTGTGGAAAGGATTTGAAGCATTATTTGGAGTTCAGTGTTATGTACAAGCTGAGGCCAGGAAATGCAGATAAATCATAAAGAAAACAATGAGGTTCCTCCAGGAGGGTCTCTATCACTCGTTCTTTGATTTAATTATTTGCCTGATTCCAGAACACAACCCAGAAACCACTTCTGATGTCAGGCTGTTCCCTAAGCAGCAGGAATTGTGCATGATTTTGATGTATTGATTAAACTGCCACCAAATGATTTGAGATGAAGATTGAATACACTGAAAGTAATAAGATATGATTGAAGCTGAGCCCTTCCATGGATTAGAATGGACAGCTTTTTCTGCCACACTGCTCTCATTTATCAGAACACCAATAATGTTTATTACTTTAAGAGTTACAGCTGGCTGGTTAGATTTAGACAAAACTAAAGCTGCCTGGGCTCAGCAAACCAGTTTGCTCTGAGACACTCAAAGCTGCTGGGCAAGGCAAAGGGTACAAAAAAATGCAAGGAAGAAAACCAGCTACTGAGATAACTCTGAAACTGGAGACACCAGGGCAGAGACAGCAGGTCCTCTCTGGACCAGGTAATCCCAAACTGGGGCACATGTCCTTCAGACCCACCTGCCAGTCCATCTGCCAGCTTTGCAGCCATGCACAGGGAGCATCTTCATAGCATCAGACAGGGGAGTCTCAGTTCCCTCAAACTTGTATTTCCTAGAGAGGGCAAGAGAGAGATGGAGGTTTGTGTCTCTAAAGCATCTGACAGCTAAAATTCACAGAAAGAGTCATGAGCTGTAACCAAGGCTCATTTTCTTTCTGAAAACGTGGGGGGACTTATCTGAAAATATTCCGGGTTCAAATTTCCTGTGCTCTTTTTCTTTCCTCCTGCGAAGTCTTCCTGACAACCTTCCCTCTCTTATTTCAGAAGATCCCCACAACCCCAATTCTGAGCACTCCTTCAGCTAATTACACAGCTCCTCTCTCAATAATGTAATCTCCGTTAATAATTTATGAAATATGTTTGAGTCATCAGACCGAAGAGGTCATACAAAGATAGCGACTATGAAATGGAAAATGTGTTGCTCAGTTGCTTAATGAATTGCAGATGGATGCTCATAACTTGGAAAAACTGAAGCACATCACATTTTGGGGGACAATAAAGCCTTGAAGTGCATTATGGATTTATGACCACAAGCAAAGCTACAGCATAAAAAAATATATTGTCATTACCTAAATATGCAAATATTCCAAGTATTCAGTATGCAAGAGGAAATGTCTGCTCTTACAAGCTATTTGCAAACTAATGAAAATGAACTTTTCTGCATTATACGATCATGGAGCATGTAAAGAGCAATTGATACTTCAATGGGGGTACTGTGAATTTCTGATTTCAGGGTCTGTTTTATCAGCCCCCCTGGCTGTGCCAGGGCTCAGCAGCCCTGTGTGATTTGCAGAGTGCATGATTAGTCCCTCCCTGAGCTGTGCTGCCCCTGGCAGAGAGATAAATGAATACATGAACATTTCTGGAGGGAGGCTGCATTTTTAGTCAGTCCCAAGGGAATTTTGAAGGCAGAATTCCCTTCCATAGCTGAACTGCCTACATTGATAAGCTGTCCTTATTTTGTAGTAAGTCTGTAGGGCAAAGCTGTGGGTCTGAAGTCTGTCTGTCTGTCTGTCTGTCTGTCTCTGAGGATGCTGGACACACACCTTGTGTGTCTCTGCTGTGCAGCTTGACCAGCCCAGGACAGGGATGTGAACCAGGAGGTTCTCAGCTTGTTCAGCTCTGGGTAAATTGCTCCAACCACACACCCTTGTTAGTCATGCCAGGTGACCAGGCAGCAAATCTGGCTTTATCACAGCCCTGTTCTGCTCATTGGAGAGTGAAGGGAAAAGCCCCCGTGCTGGGATTTGAGGATGAGCAGTTTCAGGGAGTGCTGAACCTGCTGGGTGCCCTCCCAGGGACAGAGCTTCCATCCATCGGCGTGAATAAAGCTTTAAGGACACAACTCCACGTTATCTAGCATCAAAACTAAACATTATCTGTGTCACAGGGCTGTAATTTATTTAAATTTCTCACCAAAGCCATAAAAAATTTCTTGCCATTGGACCATAAAAATCATCAGCACTGAAAGCCCCATCTGCTGAGGTGCTTGGGTGTGTGGAAGGGAGATAGCCACCAATATGCTCAGGTGGTAGGTGATAAACCATGCCTGGCTCTTGGAGAGAAATCACAGGTTTGCCATGAGCAAAACCCTGTTCTCATCAGTGAAGGAATTTCCACCTCCTAAACCTGTACAGGGACCTAATAGAAAGAAACATGAGGAGGGCAGCACAGGTTTGTGCCATCTCTAACAGCTTTGGTGTCTACAGAAACCACATTTTGGCATCTACAAAAAACACATTTTAGTGTCTACAAAAACCACATTTTGGTGTCTACGAAAGCCACATTTTGGCATTTGTTGGTGATATCCATCATGAGCATCCTGGCAGGAACAGCTCTGCCCTCTAAGACAGAGGCTGGATCATTTGGGATTGGATCGTTTGGGATTGGATCATTTGGGACTGGATCATTTGGGATTGGATTGTTTGGGATTGGATCATTTGGGACTGGATNTGGATCATTTGGGATTGGATCATTTGGGATTGGATCGTTTGGGACTGGATCATTTGGGATGAGCATTTGTCACCCACAGACCCCACTGTTCCTGCAGGCTCTGCTCCTCAGAGGTCCTCAGGCAAGGCTGTCTGGCTTCACGGCTGTTAATTACTCGTGTCTACTGTTAATTAGCTGTCTGCAGGCAGTCATGCTGGAGCGGTGACAGCCTGGGAGCCTCTCCCCATGGGCTTTGTTCCCCGGCTCTCCCATGCCCCCTGCCCACTTCCCAGCCAGAACATTTCATTTTAGTCACGGTGCCACAGGCCAGGCCCCCGAGGACCTTTGAAATGAAACACTGGATGAGGTACAGTGGGGAGAAGAGGGAGGAGAAAGGGCCAATTTCAGCTCCTCAAGCATGCATGTCGAGAGCTTTTGTGATGCCTCTCAATTTATTTTTTTTTTTTCAGCTGGCCACAAATCATGTCCTTGGCTGTCCAAGGGAACTTGTCTCTAGGATGGAAATTTCCACACTTGCCTTGCTTTCTTTCTTGCTCTTTATTGTGGCTTTGCTGCCTTCAAGACATTGTAAATATTGAATTTTTACAGAAAGAAAGGGGTTTTTTTGTTGTAAAAAAAACATATAAATTCATCCCTGATTTGCTAAGTTTAGAAACACAACATCCACAGTAAGTTCTGCTCTTGATATTTGCAGTTACTAGGAAGCAAAAGTTCTTCATTCAAAGACTCCGTGATTGAAAACACAGCACATGATTTTCAGCAAAAAAGGTTCATCACAGGACACATTTCCTACAGGCATTAAGTCTGAATTATATCTCTTTTGTTAGGATGTTAAACAAAAATAAGTGGTTTGGAATTTCAGCTAACAGCTGTGAAACAGCCTGGGGGAAAAAAAAATCACCAGGAACAATTCATTCATCCCTTTCCACCTGCAAATTGCCTGACAACAGGTTGAGTTCTTACCCAAATGTTATGGTGATGGTTAAAACATTGCAAAATTATTTTCCCAAATGTTCCTTGCTCGGTAGTTTCCTGGTGACCCAGTCACTGTAGGCATTTGACATTTGAAATTCAAATTCCAAGCCCTTCTCTGAGGGGATGCACAGATTGAAGGAGCAGACCTGTGCCCTGCTGGCTGCAGTTGTCCTGATGGAACCCTCACCATTCCAAGGAATCCAGGTGTTGCTGTGGGCATGTACACTCCTGTCCCTCTCCAATTTAGGCACTTCTGGTCCTAAACGATTCCATGTTTTATGAATAAGGCTTCTGTGAGGCCTAAATGAACTCCTTTTACAACAGCTTTTCTTTTGCTCTCTCCCAGATTTTCCATCACTGCTTCTCAAAGCAAAGAAGGTCCCTAGTGTTTCTTGTCCTCTGCACACCCCAGAGTTCCTTATCCTCTGTCACTGGATGTCTCTGCTTCCTCACGTGTGCAGGCTGGAGTGTTTAGGTGTCATTTATGGGCTGTGTGAGGTTTAGAAACTCAGTGATCCAAATGTGTGGTGTTTGGAGGGCTGGCAATTCCAGGGGCAATCCCTGCTCCATGAGAAATAGCACAGACAGGATTTTTAGGGCTCCTTGGGGTGAGAAACAACAGCATAGCCCAACATCCTGCCTCCCTTCGCAGCACAGGGGCTGAAGTTCCTTCAGTCAGCTCCTAAATCACCACTTTTGAGCAAATGCTGCAGATGCAGCCCAAAATGCAGTGCTGTGTCCCCAGGAGTGCCACAGCCTCTCAGGAGTGGCTCATGAGCAGCCTGCAGCAGGGTGACATTGGGGGGCTGCAGAGGTGACCTGGCAATGAATCACAGACATTCCCTGGTGAGAACGTGAGGATGTAAAACACCTTCACTATCTGCAGAGCCAAGTGAGAGGGGACAGCAGGGACTCATATCTCTGCAGCTGTGTGCTGAATGAATTACAGGAGAGAGAGAGGGAATAACACTGGAATTAAAAGGCTTTAAGATAAGATGGAAAGCGGCAGCTGAGCCAGGAAGGCAGGATGGAAGTGGAAGGGTGTTTACACGAGCCAGCAAAGCTTGGGGGATGCTGAGAGCAGGAGGGCTCCTCAATGCCATGAAAAACTGCTCAGTGGAGGAAAGATAGCAGCACAGCAGAGGCCATACTGGGGATTCCTGCAGGAATTCTTTCCAAGGAGGTGTGGGAGGAACACAGAGATGCTCCTCTGCTATGAGGTAACCTAACTCCAATGCTTTTAGTGGAGCTGTGCCATAAGATCCATCCTGCTGCCACTGGGCTGGTGTCAGCGCTGGTGCAGGAGGAGGGAGATGCTGCAGCTCAGTGACAGCAAGGTCCCAGCACAGGCAGAGACATCAGCAGCTTTGGTCTGACCAGTTTGGCTCCAATTTTGGAAGGTAGGGAAATACCAGCCTGCTTCAATCTGAAGGAAGTCTTAGCACAGCTGGATGGCACAACTGTCCTGGCTGTTGCCTCAGCAGGCACTGAGGGAGCCTGGCCTGCCTAACATCCGCTCCAGAGACGATTTAAATGAGTTAATGGATTGAACTGGATTGTGCTGATCTCTTTATATTGGCATCGTGGACCATCAGCTGTCAACAAAGGAAGATCTCAACAACGCATTTAAGGAGCTTTGATTTTGTGGACAGAGCTGTCAACAGCACTGGAAAAAAAAACACCTGCTGTCACAAAATTAGAAAACTGTGCCCCAGGAAACAAAAAGCTCAAAGGCCATAACAACCATTCCAAACCTTCCAGTTTGGGCTTAGCACTTATTTATTTCAGGAGGGAGGGGAGAGGTGAGAGGGCAAAACTAACGAAAAAAGGTGCTGCATGGGTTAATCTTGTGTGGAGGGGCAAAGGGATGGCAGAGGAGATTCCTGGAAAGAATCAAGAGTGGACATCCTTGGAACCCAGGGGTTAAGGCAGGAGTGGGTGCAGGGACCTGCACTGACACCTGAACACAACATGAAAAATCACCTCTTGCAGAACCTGGCGAGTGGCTGGGGAAGCTGTGAGAGCCAATTTGAGCTCAGTCAGTCTGTGAGAAATGGAGAGAGAAATCAGCACAATAAAACACAGAGCAGAAAACCTGGGGGCTGTTGTGGCATTGGATCATTTGGCACATTGGGCTCTGCTGGCACTCCTGGAGCCACTGAGGGTGTGCAGTACAAGGAGCTGTGGAGAGTGGCTCCCAGGAATGGGAAATGCTGAATGACCAGATGAATATATCCTACATTAAACCTTTCTGTGTTGCTGTAAATGAGGTGAATTTTCCCTGGAATTATCCCCAGCACTGCTGTGCCATTTGACAGCATTATTTCCACTCTGCTGGTCCCTGTCAGAATGCCCCAGGAGCATCTGGAACACAAAAACAAGGAGCACTCTCATCTCCCAGCAAATACAGAGCTGGCCTGTGGTAGGACAGGAAATTAAAAAATTCACTTTGTCATCTTCCAAGTGTGACACGACCTCTGCATCATGGGAAGAAATCTACCCCATAAGGTTAAACCACTGCTTATCTACTTAATGTCAATCAGACATTAAGCAGATTGACTGGGAGATTCGATTTATTTATTTTTAAATGAGAACCCAAACAACTTAATACTCCTTCTTGACCTAATCTGCTGGCGGGCTGGGTATCCAATTTATTGTGTTTGTTTGTTTGTTTATGCCTCTTTTGGCCTGTTGGCTCCTGTGGATGTTCTGTAACTGGGCTGTTGTGGCAATGGATGAAACCCACCCAGAGATTACCCTTGCTCTGTAGCCCTCTGCATTGGCTGCCCTGATTTTAGCAGCAATTTTTAAACACAGGCTCCTGTGGATTATCCCCTTGCTCTGGTGAATGCAAATCAAGCTGCAGTTAAGATCAAGATACAACAATTTGCATATCTGGAGAGTGAAGGATTATAAATGGGAAGAAAGCAGCAAAGTGGCACACAGGTAGCAAGGTTAGTCAGTGATTTGAATAAATGGCTCTGCATGAGGAACACTGGATTTGGGAACATTTTATGGCTGAAAAAAGCAGGAAATGTAGAGCTAAGATGGCATTCACCAAACACAACCCAAGCTGTTCTAATGCTTTCACGTGAAATTGTCATTTTCTAAACTGTAACACATTAAGCACACCCAAGAACTAAAGATGATTTAATACAACTCTACCCCTGAAATGAAGGCCAGTGAGTCACCAGCTCACTTTTAGTCCTTTGATCCAGGTTCCTTCCACCATGAGTGCAGGTAAAGGAGGTTAAAGAGGAACTAGCAAGAACTGATGACAATTTAATCGCTGTGGTGATTAGCAGGTGGTAATTAAAGGCTTGCTGCTGTGAGATCCTCTGTACTTTCTGTACCTTCCCAGACAAATTTTACACTGGTAGCGGACAAAGTTTTCTGAATTTGCAGGGTGGGAGTTACAAAATTTACAATTTACAGGTGTAGGAGCCCAGGTAACTCAGACTTTAATGAGGCAGATGCTTGTGGATAATTTCTGGATGCCCTGACATGTTGTGGTCTAATCACAGATTCTGTTTGTTTGTTTATACAGCATCAACAGGTGTAAATGCAGCTCCTCTTCTAGACATAAAAATCTATCAAAACCAACCTTCTGTGCTAACTTGCACAAGCCAGGAAACAACAAAAACTTTCCTCTGGCTTTCAAAGCACTATTCTCAATTGCAAGAGGAGAAGAAAAGAAGGCTGGCTGACTCAAGGGGTCTCACTGCAATGCCTCCAGCTCTGTGAAGCACTTGCAGTGCCCTCAAATCAGAGGTTGAGAATCAGAGCTGGCTTTGACTGATGCAGTCTCCTGTCCCCCATACACAGACACCTCCTGTATTATCTAAATCCTCCCTGCCAAGCAATTTTCTGACCTCTTCTGTCAACCTGCTGGAAGTGGGGATACCCACACCATCATGTGGAGATGAATATCTGCCGAAAGTGCAGATTTTATTCCTGCTGTGGAACAAGCTTTAAAATCCCCTTAGAAAGTCGTACAGACCTGGTTCAAAGGGTCTCTGGCAGGGCCCTGATGAGCCTAAACCCCCCTGAGCAGCCCCACCCAGTGCTCCACCCATTCCCAAGAGCCAGGAGCCCCTTTAAACTCAGCCAGGGGTGTTTAACTTCTCTCTTCAGTCATGTTGGAGGAGCATAGCTGTGCTTGGAGTCTGCCACAGGGACCAGACTCCCTGTTTGACCATGGGTCCTTATCCTCTGTGAGTTTGCTTGATCTCCACTCCCACCTGACCCTGAGCTGTGGCCCTGCCTGCTCAGGTGCCCCAGGGCAGAGCCTCAGCTGGCAGAATCCCTGGCAGGATCCCTGCTCCTGCTCTGCACCACCCTAAGGGATCTTCTGGCCCTCTCTGATCCCTGATGTTCTCCTTGCCAAAGGTAAGTTCACCTACACAGTGTTCTTCCATGGCTAAAAAAGAATCCTAATTTGTTCTTTAACCTCTGTGGAGGATTTTTGCCAGCACTGCAGTGCAGAAAGGAGATTTTGACTGTGTCTTCCTGATGCAATGTCTGGAGGCATGAAAAAGCTCAGCTTCTTTGGTGAGCTTTGGTCTTTTGTTGAGGTTGTGTGGGTTATGTGGGTGGGACTTGAATCAGAGGGTAAACATGCTGCTGGAGTGTGGCTTAAGAGAGCTTGACCATGGCAATTTTTACTGGGTTTTTTTGGGTGGGAGACACTTTATGCATGGCTTTATCTTCATGGAGCTACAGGACAGAGTCATGGAATCACTCCCCTTTGAGTCCCAGCTGAGCTGCATGATGGACAAGTCTGTAGATGGACAGGTCTGCAGATGGACAGGTCTGTAGGCTCTGTCCCTTGGTCTGTGGAGAGGCTGAGACTCAGTGTAATTGCACAGTTCACTCATTCTCCAGCAGTCATTTCAGAGCACCCCTGAAGAGCACTCTGGAGGCTGGGAGAGCTGATGGAAGGTCAGCAAGTTCATTTTCAATGGGTCACAGTCTGAGCTAGGCTGCATTACTGACGAGACAGAGCAAATCTCATGGGCTCAATGTCATTATTTCTCCTTGACACCACCATAACAAAACCCTTTGGAGCACTTTCAGCTCTTATGATCAAATAAACAGGATCCAACAAGCAGGACTCTGTTTGTCAGAATTATGTCCATTGACCTCTGGTAATATTTTTAGCTGGTTAAATGCCTCTGGTGTCACGCTGTTTTCCATCTTTATGTGTCCTCCTAGACTGGCTGGTGGAAAGGCAGAACAAAAGCCCTCACATAAACCCTCCATGTAGCCATCAAGATGTGTCTGACACCCAGCAGAGTGGCTGTGCTTCTGGTTTATGGCTGGCAAATGTGCCCGGAGATAGAAGTTCAAATGTCCCTTCTATAACAGCTTCAAGCTCTGTCTCTGATATATGAAAGCCAAAATAAGGGTAAAAACAACTCAGGAAAAAACCTGACAGTCCTTTCCTAATGACCAAACAAAATCACAGGACAATAATGTGGTGAAGAACAGGCCTGGGCACATCTTAAAATATTCTGTAAGAAGAGAAATTAAGAGGTGAGGTGCTGAGGGCATAAGCAGCATTTTGCAAGCAGCCTTTCTGCCCTGCATCCCAGAATAAGCTCTGGGGCTGTGTGTAGTGGCTGTCCTTGCACCTTGCCCTGCCCATCCGTGAGAGCTGAGCAAAGCAGAGCTTCAGGAGTGATGGAAGAACCCACCAGACTGTCATTCCATCAGCCTCCTCTGCTGCTGCAGTTCGTGGTCAGGGTGGTTGATGTTTGGCTCTCAGGTGATGTTCACAATATGAAGCTTAGCAAGGACTGAAAAGGAGAGTGAGTGAAGTCCTGGGGGTGTTTGGGGCTCAAGACACACAGAGGGGATCTGTGGGGGAGGATGGATTTGTGAGGAGGAGTGGGACTCAGGAGTGTAGATTTTTGGCTTGTCAGACTGTTCCCTTGGCTATTTCCATTTATAAAAAATAAAGGGAGCTGCTAATGCTAATGTATGATGTTAGTAATGTGCTTCTGGATCTCCTGAGGAGACCATGAGTAGTGAGTTTTTTTAAAATACATGGTGATATCTCTAGATCCCCTTGGCACTAGAAGGCCAGGTTTTAAACTCTTTGGATATGGAACTAATTGCGGAATTGTTTTTCAAGTGTATCTTTAAAAAACTAATGAATACTTCATTCAGAATGCAGAAGTTTATCAGGAATATCAGTGTAAAATCTTTGTACCATTCAGACATAAACACACAGAGATGCAGAGGAATGCTCAGAAGCAGCAGCTCTTCTGGCATCACTGGTGCTGCAGATGTAGGACTGGGTCCTCTGGAAAGACACATTCTTGCTCAGCAGTGCCCAGGAGCCCTTCAGAAGCTGCTGGATGCAGTGCAGGGTGGCTGGACTGAAGGGCTGTAAGGAGCCCCTCTTGTGTTTCTTTCCCTTTCATAACCTGCCTTTAGTTCTATGGAAACAGGAATAGGATTGCTGAATAATCAAGTGGGAGAAATGCAAGAAAAGCCCAGTAGATTGTGCTGTCAGCCATCAGAATAAGCATATTTTTGTGAGAACAATTTTAGTGATGACAGGAGCAGCATCCATGCCTCCAATGAGCTTTCTCTTGTTTCTGCTGAACATGGGATAAAGGTCTCTGAGAGCATTTGGAGCACTTGGCTGTGTTTCTTGTCCTTTTCTCCTGCTGAGCTGCCTTTTGTTGAGAAGCACAGGAAAAATCAGGAGCCTAGAAATCTAAACTTGGGGAAACTCGTTGTCTCCTTCTGCAGAGTTTATCTGCAGTCTCTGAGCTCAGCTGTTCTCAATTCTGTGTGTAGGAGACAGGATCTCATCTGCAATACAAACAGACAAAATGGGGAGATGGAATAAGTTATGGAGAGCTGACAGAATGGAGGTGCAGGCTGATGGCATGGGTAAAGCTCAGGTTCACTTAGCTGATTTTCATAGAATCATGGAAAGGAAGGGAGCTGAAAGATCAACTCATTCCACCCCCTTGCAATGGGCAGGGACACTTTTTCCAGACCAGGATGTTCAGAGCTCCATCCAGCCTGGTCTTGAAATTTTAGGTCCTTAATTTTATGTCCTTAAAGACGAGTGAAGGTCAGAAAAAACCACAATCTTTTCTGTAACATCAGAGACAAAAAACTGGCAGTGGGACCTCGGGTTTGTCAGACTTGTAGGAAAGAGCAAATTACCAGGACTAATGGTGTTTACAGTCATTACCAATTCTAATTGCCTTTATAGTATTTGAGAAGAGTATCTGTGAACAGAGCCACATTTAAATGAAAAATGAAGATTGTGCAGCAATATTGAAGAGGTTTACTGTTGGACATAATTAGCAACCCTATTTTTTTCCCCATGTTTAAGTAATGTATTTATGTAGTTTAATACCTTGGAATGATATCAATGTATCTAAATTTAAGGCTAAGGGTAACTCAAAAATAATTTAATATCAGGCAAGTTTGACCAAGGAGTTTTTTAAAGCAGCAAAAGGAAACAATCAGGGAAATGTGGTTAATTATTGTGGACAAAACACAAAACCCCATGCCTGGAAACAGAGCAGGAGTTGTATAATGGTGCAGACATCGAGGAAGACACTTCAGCTGTGCCAGGTTTGTAAACCTGGCTGGTGCAGATATCAGGAGTGCTCCCAGTGATACCCCAGGAGCCCCAGTGAAAGCTGAGATTAAGCACCCAACAAATGTGTTTGCTGAATTTGGACCTTGGACTTGCCTCATGACATCTAAAGCTGGCTTTACAGAGAGCTGCTCAGGACTTGGAGCTGCTGGTGTGTTTTTATAGCAATACTTTGTGTGCTTTGGCAGTTAAGGTAAATGACATCATTTTACTCTATCTTTCTGCATTTTATTTACCTCATTTCCTTTTCTAAAAATACACAAATCTGACTACTCAGTGATATGAATCTGAAAACAGAGAAAAAACAGCAACCCCTTGTCTTCTATGATGTTGACTTAAACCACATCACACCCCACAAATAGATTCTGCTTGCAAAAGGTCTTGATGAGGAGCAGACCCAAGGATATTTTGGAGAAGCAGAAAAAAACCCCTCCCATCCCTCTTCCTTTCCTTTAATCTCCTTTTGTTATTGAGGAGAGTTGTGCTCAGGGCTGTCATCCTCACTGAGCTCTGTACCTGAAGCTCTTTACCTGTCCTACAGGCTCCAGTCCTCTGGGGCAGAAAAATAGGAAATCAGTTTGCACCAGTGAAATGTGTGGAGCTAAGACTTTGCAAACCTGTTCTGAAAGGGGGGAGGGAAAAACCCTTTGTACCTGGAAAAAACATCTTAGATGAGAGCATCCAAATTTTTTACTAGGATTTAGCAGCTTTTAGAATCTTCACATTCTGGTTTAGATTTGTAATACAACAGGTGGCTTGTGGCATTCCTGGAGCTCCTGTGAGGTGGCTGTGGGAATTTGGACCTGGCCATTGTCTACCTTGAATTGCTTCTAACATATTTTCATGCCCGTACTGTAAAGGTTTATGAATATATTTAAAATGCCACCACTTGGATCCCATATCCCATCCAAGCTATTTGCTCTCATTCTCTTCTGGAGGTTTGTGCTTCACCTCAGGTGCACAGCTCCAGCATGTGAGTTCTCATCTTGGTGTTACCATAAAATCAGCCAACTTAGCTGAAATCAGCAATGAAAGCATTTGGAGCTAAGCAGGATGATTTTGTCTAAGAGTATATTTTGCTTTTTCAGTTGGGCTGCAAAAAGGAGTCTCCAGTCATGGCAAGTGGTTTTGTTGCTGGAGTGATTATCATATTTTTCCAGCTCCAGAGGAACTCGAAAGATGATTTTTGGTGTCAGCCAAACAGCAATTCTTCCCCCTACGTTCCCCCAAAACTGGGTACCTGCTGCTAGCACCTGCTGGCTGAACATTGCAGAGGCCACAAAATACAGCAAGTCTGTGCCTCACCATTCCTCAAGTGATTCCTCACTTTAGGATCTGTGTGTGTCAGTGCCAAGCTGCATAAACAGCTTGTGGGGTCTCCCAGAAGAGTGCTGTGATGGCTTGGACTGACTGTTCATTTAGCCTGGCATTGCACTGTTCATCCTAAATAATAAATGAAACCCACTCTGGCAGTTTGTACAGATTAGCAGCAGTGGAAGATCTCAGCAGAGAGGCAAAGTACCTTTGAAAACATTAATATTCCTTCCTTGCTGTAAAGGGATTTTGGAAAGAGGTATGGTCAGAGCTGGGTCTGCCTTTCACATAAGGAAGGTAGCATAAATTCAGCCATTTTTCCCAATCTGACTCATGTCCACAGCCTTTAGAGATTTATTTAGGAAGTTGATAGCCAGAAAAATAATGTTTCTCGGCTAGGAATGCAGAGATTCTGTTTCAGACTGCAAACACTCAGGAAACAGATCCATACATGTGTTGACTAATTGTGCTGCAAAGCATTTAATCTCTGGAGTTTTGAACTGTGTAAATAGCTGTTGGACAAGGAAGGCAAAAGGTCTTTGTTGTTGAATCTTACTTTGAGTTCTGCTCCCCATTACGGACTAGAAGTGGAATTTCTCACCGAACCTGAGGCATCTCTTGTGAGCTGCAGTCTGAGCTAGCTTGGTTGAAAGTGGAAGAAATTCTCTGTGCCTTGCTGTGAGACCCCAGGCAAGCCACACCTTCAGGTTTCTCTGCCTGTCCTTTGTCTGTGGCTCTCTGCCCCAGAGGGGAAGAGCTGATGTGGATTTGTCAGACAGCGAGGTCCTGGTGTGGGTTGGTGTCTCAGGGTCAAGTGCAAAGCCAGCAGAGGTTACTCAGCTGAAGAATTTCGCCCTGCATTCCTTCATCAATCACACTGGAAGGTCTTCTCTGCTGTTGTGCTCTGCTATCACTCATTTTCTGCACACACTTTGTTCAGGTGCAGCAGCAGTATTTTCTACAAGCTCTTGATTTTATTATAATACAGCTATAAACCAGATAAAGAGCATTTATTTCAGCCTCTATAAATATTGGCTGACCTTTTCTGCCCAAAGGAAGCTTGCCCCTCTGCCTCTAGATTTTGATTTAGGATTATTTGTGGAGAGCAAATGGATGCATACATCACATCAGAATATCTGTCAGTGTAATTTCCCCTAATGAAGTATTATATGCAGGAAGGAGGGGATGGTTAAAGTAGCAGGCAGTGATTTCTTGTGATATAGAACAATCTTTTTAGGGATATTGCATAGTAGTTCATCCTCTGCAGTACAGAGCCCACTGGGAGTTGGTGGTTGATGGTATCTGGAAATCTGAGACTACTGGTACAGAGTTTTACATAGATCAAATAATCTGTTTGGTATTTCTAGAGAGAAGATAAACTTTCTGTCACATGAGTGTGCAGGAAACTTGTAGTGAGACAGGCAGAAGGGAGCTGCAATGTGCAGAAAACACAGGAGAAAGCTATAGGTGGTGATGTACAATATCTGATGACCTAAAGGTGTTCTTGCATTGCTCTTGACTTGTGCCAGTTTGGAGCAGAAGAGGCAAACGTTGTCACCCTCCTGGCAGTGGGAAATACCTGGGAACACTTCTCAGTGCCCAAACCACAACCCCAGAGGAGCTTAAGGGAAGGAAAACCCCAGAAAAGTCAGATGGCAGCAAAAACCGGGCGTGGGGGCCCTGAGGTGCAAGCAGTGATGAGGGAGGAGAGGCAAGAGAAGGAGCATCGTTAACATGATTGATGCAGCGAGTGCCAGGAGAGCACGGAGAGATCATTGCCATAAAATGGCACGGGTGAGACACAGCCAGGGAATGCTGTGCAGTGGAGATGGAGATGAATGCAAAATACGTGTGAGAGTCAAGCTGTGTTTATTGCTCTGCTTTCAGAAAAGCACCAGGTAGTCTGGCACTGCAGTCTGTGGATGTGATAAATGGGAAGACCCTGTGTTTCTGGGGCTAATAACCATTATTTGACATAATTCGATTGCCATAAAAAAAAAAAAATCTCATTTTCCTAGGAGGCTATTGTAAGCCTCTTAATTTTGGTCGAATGAATGAACAAAGATTTGTGTGAATTCTCCAAGAATAGCAGGACACTCATTCATTGCAAAATGTTGGAGTGGATTTCTTTGCTACACGAGCGCTGCGTTAGCTGCAGCGATTTGTTTTGTGGCATATACGGAACTCGCTGTGCTGCTGTTTATTGCAAACGGCGAGCCTGGCTTATAGCACCGCTTGCCAGCACCTCCAGCGGCTCTGACACCCCCCAAACAATAGCCAGGCTGCGATTCATTACTTTAGGCAGCTCATTTCCATATGGTAATGAGGAGCCCGTCTGTAACATACCAGCACGGGTATTCCTGAACTCATCTCATTGTTCTGCCGCACATCGCGAGGGTGACAAAGGCTCCTTACGAGCGGGGGTAGCCGGGTTTAGGCAGATCCAGCCCCTCCGCCTTGCCCTGGAGCAATCACCATCCATCAGCGCGGAGGACACGACACACGGCTGGTGCCGGGACTGTGGGGTGCGCCTGGGAGCAAAACAAAGGCGGGGGAGGATCCACGGCAGCTCGGGGGAGGCTTTCCCGAGGAATTGCCGGTGGTGCCCGCTCGTGTGAGTGTGAGCGCTCCCTCCCCGTGTGAAGTTGAGGATCAGGATGCTCTAAGTTGCCCGTGTCCCCTGCGCTCCGAGGGGTTACAGCGGCGGCCACCGGGACACTCGGGGACACTCGGGGGACATCGCTGCCGCTGCCCGGGTCCCCCCCTCACCGGGGCGGGGCTGCCCCTCGCCCTCCCCCTGCTCGGGGGGCAGCGGGGCCGGCGCTAAGCCCAGCCCAGCCCAGCAGCCGGGGCCGCCGCGGGTG
>VWYP01034010.1:4579-24416 GCA_013400435.1 Pycnonotus jocosus | reverse complement strand
CACCGACCAATCCGAAATAGGGAGCGGGGCCCGGGGCGGGACGCGGCGGGGACCCGGGCCCAGGCCCGGCCGGGCCGGCAGAGGCGATGGGGCACCTGGGGAGGCCGGGGCACTTGGAGCGTCCGGGGACTGGCATTCAGGCGCTGTTAACTACGGTGGCTTTTAATCATTGTCGCTTTTATCCACTGCCTTGTAGGATTTGCCGTGATTTAACCCCGGCAGCAGCTCAGCGCTAGGCAGCCGCTCCCTCACTCCCCACCAGCAGAATTGGGGTGAAACTGGAAAGGTGAAAACTACAAAACTCATGGGTTGAGATATTGACAGTTTATAATAGGGAAAGCAAAAGCCACGCACACAAGCAAAGCAACACAAGGAATGAATTCACTGCTTCCCATGGGTGGGCAGGTGTTCAGTCATTTCCAGCTTAGCGTGGCCCCATCACACTAACAGTGGCTTGGGAGGACAAACACCATCAGTTCAAACGCCACCACCTTCCTTCCTCTTCTCCCCACTTTACACACTAACTGTGATGCCATATAGTTTGGAATATCGCTTTGGTCAGTTTGGGATCATCTGTCCTGGCTTTGTCCCCTCCCAGCCTCCCATGTACCACCAGCCTCCTCACCAGCATGGCAATGTGAAAAGGAGGGAAGGCCTTGGCACTGTGCAATCCCTGCTCAGCAATACCTAAAACATCACTTAATTATCAACTCTGTGTTCAGCACAAAAACAAAACACAGCCTTATGCTGGACACTGTGAAGAAAACTACCTCAACCCAGTCAAAACCCACACAGACTTGACTATTAATTTTTATTAATGTTAGTCGTTCGTCAGAGAAATCACTCAGTGTCAACTTTGTGCGGAATATTTCAACTAGGATAAGCTTACATTGATTGATGTTCTTATCGACACAAATATTCCTACACTCTGTTCCAATAATAGAGTCAATTCTTGGAAAATAGAAAAAAGTATTAAATGATGGCATCTTCTTCATCTACAGCAAAAGTTTTTTTGGCTGTTCAGTATTTTCATGTTGGGTACACTGTAAATGGTTAGGAATTAATAATTTATGAACACCCATACCTATTGAAACACGACAACCATGAAAGAGAACAAAATTCATCCCCAAAGAAGAGAACAAGTGAACATTGGGCCTAAAGAAATGTAAATTCTATTAATGTAGCCCATATTCATGCTGCCATTGCTGCCATTCAGCAAAAAAGAAACCAAGAATCAAACTTCTCCCTTCCTCCCTTACATTATCAGTTCAGTTCTCATTTTTAGTCATTTTGCTCTTCTGTGTTTCCAGTTTAAGCAAGAGAAGTGACAGGACGCACTGCAGATAATTTCTGCTGTTCTAAAACCTTGGCCAGTATGTGCAATGCCAGCTGCCAGCCAGGAAGCCTCCTAAATGGCTAACTGGGGAGTTAATGCTCCACAGAAATCTTGGTTTTCTTTTTCTCTAGCAGTACATAGCTGCTAATTTTTTGCAGAACTTACAAAAATCTAAGTGTGTTGAAGATGGTCACCTGACTAATAGGGATGAAGAAAAAGCAGAGGAATTCAATGATTTCTTCTTTTTTTGCTTCAGTCTTTAGTAAACTGACAGACCTTGTGTGGCCTGGTCCCCTGAGTCGGTACCACCAATGTGGGAGCAATCACATTCCCCACTCCTGGACAATAAAATTGTAAGGGACTATCCATATAGCATGAATGTTCACAAGTCCATGGAGTCTGGTGGCATTTATTACAGGGTGCTAGTAGAACTGGTGGATGTTATGGCATGACCCCTCTTGGTCATCTAAAACGTCTTGGGAGATCAGGCAGATCCCCACTGACTGGAAATTGGCTGTGTTTTTCCAATTTATCCAAAAGGGTGTGAAGGAGGACTCAGGGAATGACAGACCTGTGGGTCTAACCTTAGGGCAAGTTGTGGTGAAGAACATACTGAGTGCCACTGAGACATTCAAAGAACAATGCAGTCTTCAGGCACAGTCAACATGGATTCAGAAAGAGAAAGTCCTGCTTAACTAATTTTTATCCTCCTGTGCTAAGGTCACCTATCCAGAGGATGAAGGGAAGGCTTCATCCAAAGTGCGTGTTGCTTTTTGGATTTTAATAAGGCTTTTGACACTGTCCCTCACACCATCTTGTTGGAAAAGTTGTCCAACTGTATGATGAGAAGGTACAAGCTGCACTGGATGAAGGACAGGGATCAAAGCATTGTTGTGAATGTGTCTGACTGGCTGCTGTTGCTGTTCCTCAGGGTTCTGTTCTAGAGCCAGTTTTGTTCCATATATTTACCAACTATCTGCATGCAGGAATTCACAGATTTGCTGATGATACTTAACTGAGACCCTGGGACTAAATAATACCAGGCACAAGCCTGAACTGGGAGAGGATTGGCTGGACAGCAGCTCTGCAGAAAGAGGCCTGGGGAACAGCAGGCATCACCTCAGTCAGCCGGAGGGAAACCCCATCCTGAGGTGCATCAGACACAGCACAGCCCAACAGCCAGCAGAGGGAATTGTCTTGCTGTACTCACTGTTGGTGAGATCTATTCTATTCTATTCTATTCTATTCTATTCTATTCTATTCTATTCTATTCTTCTTTTTTCTTAAAATCACTTTTGCTAGAAACAGCTGATGGTTCAAAACTATTAGAGAGAGGCACTTACAGGCGTGCATGCAGACAGACTTACAAAAAAGCAAGCACAATTCAGGTATTTTGAGACAATGATGTGAGTTATTGAAAAAGATCAAGATAGGCTAGTGTTTGTACACTACTTCTACTATTAGTAGAGCCTAAATCCCTCAGCAACAGAGGATACAGCTTTTCAATTTAGGCTTATATTGAAAAACATCCTCTTAAAGAATCAATCCTCCATACTCACAGGGTGTGGCATAAAAGGAAACAGGAGAAATGAGGCGCTAAATGTTAAAATGACCCCCTGTGACTTCTCATCATAGTGCATCAACTCATCATTCCATGGCAATGCAAGATGTTTTGGCTGAAAATGTCCTTCTAAATAGAGGAATGCTACTACTCTGCAAACATTTTGTCTTGTATCTTTAGCTGAGGAACAAGTGAGGATTCTTTCTTGAAGACATGCTTTGCTGATTGGTGGTTATACTCCAGTAAAAACAAAATCCATTAAGTCTTTCCTAATGAGTTTTTAATGGTTGCATAAGACCCCTCTGATGCAACTAATGCATCCATGCTGTCATTCATGTTGTATTCAAAGGACTAAATAAACACACAAATAGAAGGATCTGTGCAGGTAAGCATTTAGTATTTAATAACTTTTTAAATCTTTCAGTATTCTGACCATGCAGATTTTTCCTCGGGAAACCAAACTGTAGCTTCTCATACTGATGCTGCACCAGAAAGGGCATACAGAATACTGTATCAAAATCACTGTGTCAACGACTACCACCTCTTTTTCCAACCCTAGATTATTACGATTTATAATGAGAGAAAAAGAAATTTGATGGTCAAGTTCATCCTTCCTAACAGAGGATTTCAAAGAAAACTGTGATAGAGTACTGTAAGGCAGACATGAAAATATGATTCCTGTAAAAAAAATTCTATTGTTAACCATGAACTGTCATGCCTATGTACTTTCTTGATGTGTCCCATTTTCCCTGCAGAAATTTTGCCTAGCAGTTTTCAAGAATTTTCTTTTTTTTTTTTTTTTTTTTNGAATTTTTTTTTTTTTTTTTTTTTTTTTTTTTCAGGTGCTTGGTATTCCTGCAGTATGCATGAATAGCAGCTTCAATAGGAGTTGCTGTTCTATGTTAGGAATGTTGTACAATTGCTTATTTCAGTATATTTCTGAGCAAACAAGATATTACATGTACTTCACAGCAGAGCAAATATTTCTCAGAAGCATGAGAATTATTGTATGTACACACTACAAGTGATTTGTATGTACACACTACAAGTGATTTATTTAAGTACATTTACCCAGAGGCATCCCCCAAACTCTAAAAGTACAGCACAAGAAGCTTGGAAAACACCAGTAACAAATACAGAACTGCAAATGAAATCTTGTCTCCAGAAAATTCAGATAGTTGTAAGTTTAGGAAAGCATATTGTGTTCCAGTTTAAAACACAGATAACGTAAATATAATCCCATGTGACACAAGAACAACAAAACATTCAGTTTATAAAGGTAGGAAATTTTAAACTGGTTAAAATAATTTTGCCAACATATTATAAAATTAGCCAAGGGGTATTTCTGCAAGGAAACATTACTTAAAAATTGTGTTATTTAAAACTACCAGTAAGAACCAATGTCTAGCAGAATATAAGGTATACTGTCACAGTGAGGGTATCTGCGACAAACCTTTAGATCCCCTGACTTCAGGGCAGAGGTTGGCAAGAAAATATTTAGGAATGGGAATGACAGTTGGCAATAGAAAAGGAACACTTTATTAACAGATAAAAGAAAATAGGGACGGTGCCACAAACCATGCACGTTACCCAGGAGAACTCTGTGGGGGAGAGTTGGAGAACCAACCGAAGACCGAGAACATAGGAAAATATGACAACATATAGGGTAGGTCTGAGGGTAAGGGTCCAATCAGAAACTTGAACTGGGAACATAAATATATTTGTACAATTGACCAATCATAAAAACATAACCTTGTATGAAACAACTTAATTAACATGCAAACTCCCATGAGTCTGTACTACTCGCCACAGCTAGAAAGGGGTTTCTCACAGCCTTAGGTTTAGAGCTGCTTCAGCTTGGCCAACTCCCACAGATTACTTTGTAAATTATAATGTCAACATCTAGGTTTATATTAGTATAAATAACAAATGCATATCAACAATTATGGAAGGAATTATTATAAATTTATGTCCATAATTATAGATTTCAAAGTATTTTTAATTGATTAAGAAGAGGATTTCTTCATGACTGGATTATTTCCTGCCCTTGTACTTCAGAGTGCTTCCCCAAGGTCCTTTTATTCCTGCTGCTTTAGCAAAGACTTAATAAGATTTAAGTTTTTTCTTCATTCACTATGGCAACTTCTATGTAACAAAACATTAGTTTCTGTATTAAAATCAATTAAATAGTCCCACAAATATACAAAGATTCTACACTAGCTTAATAAAAATTATTTTTCTTTCTTACAGCTAAAATCACTTCCTTTGCATGGCACTAGGACTCAGCCTACTGAGCTGCTAAACAAACTATCTACTGTTTCAGACCCTTTAACACCTCCAAAAACAAAGCAAAACAAAAATGTAACAAATGAAATATGGTTTTATTCCAGGTGACATTATCTAGATAATCCGTTTGGATGCTAAAACACAACTATAAGATATAAAATACTGCTCTGACAGCCCTCATTAGTGCTGGACATTTAAAGCAGGTATGAAAGAATAACAACACTTAAATTATTGTTTTATTGGTAATATGTGGTTGTTATTTGTAGCAATTACTAACTAGTTAAAAAATGTATGTTTTATATTAGAATAGAATAGAACGGAATGGAACGGAACAGAACAGAATAGAATAGAATAGAATAGAATAGAAGTAGAATTTTGAGTTGTAAGGAACATAAAATGATCATCCAGTCCAATTGACTGACCCCTTTAGGCTTGCTCAACAGGTATTTTATGAAAGGCATTGCACAAATACCTGTTGAACTATGGATTAGAGACTCAGTCCTGTTCCTGTCATCTAGGCTTCCTAATATACCTGTTGATATGGTTTAGCAAAGCCTGAGCTCTGCAGGATAACTCAGACTAGTAAATGAAATACTAACTAACAACAATTCCCAAGGTAACCATAACAAATCAAAGTTTCATTAAAGAGACAGAATAGTCTGCATATATTTGTATCTCACATTAATCTATCAGGATACACACAGGCTATTCAGTATGAAAAAATTATTGCATGCAATCTCTCTGTCTCTAAAAGTACTTTCTAAATAAAAAGTTCTTTGTAATTTGAATTCCTACCAAGGTCTCTGATTAATTCAGTTCATTTGACAGTGATATGTTGAATCAAAGAATAAACCCTAGCAAACAGGCTCTAAAAACCATGTATTAAAAACCTAATAAAACACCCCCCACAAAGCCCTCTGAAATTCCACAAAAAACTACTACCCAAACAGTACTCTACTAATTATATATCTGAGGTTCTATTAATCAATATACAAATATATATCCTGTTAATCCTTCAAGACAGCACACATTAGGAATATACTTCAAAGGGCTTTAGTCAGGAAAACCTTCTTCATCAGGAAAGCACTGAAAGAGATGCAGAAGGCCTATGCACAGAAAAGTGAAAGGTTCCCTTACAGTTGTGGAAATCTCACTCTACATCTCCTTCCTAAATGAAAGTATTTTTAAACGGAAGCAGCCAACTTCTTCTGTCCTGAACAAAAGAATGTTAAAAGACAACTAATTGCTTTTATGCCTTCTTTTCATCTACAGTAGCAGCTACAGCTGTTGCTTCAAACTTGATATGTCCTAGGCATGCAAAACGCTTTAAAACTAGTCATGAAAGATCCAACAAAAAATGGGTGAAATAAGAGCTTGTAGCCAGGCAAGACTCCTCTCCTCTTCCAAATGTCTCTGGTGTATTAATGTGAAACTGTAACACAGTAAAATAGTGACACTGCATCCTGTAGGCACACTGAGAGAAATGAAAACTGCCACAGTTATTGGTTTGGTTTGCCAGGAAAAAAAAAAAAAAAAAATCTAGGATTAGTTTGTAAATATATAGCAAAATGTTTCAGCCACTAGTTTCAAAATTCTCTTTTTTGGCCATTTATAGTAAGTGGGCCAGCTTAATTGGAAGCCCTAACAACTGTTCCAAAATGGATAACTTTTTGCTTTTCAGAATAGAATTATAATTTTTTTTGTACCAAAGCCCAAAGTAGCTGAAGCAATTCTGTCATTATTCTCTGAGGCTGACTGAAGTATGCATGTGTGTGTCGCAATAGGACACAAAAAGACAAGGCAGGGCGAGGCTTGAGTCAGCAGGAATTCTCTATTCTCTTTATTTCAAATTTCTGACTCCAATATATACAACTGTACAGAATCACAAGAGATTGGTCAAAGGTGTCACCAGCTCTTCAATCCCTTTGGTGAATATCACCATCACTCAAGAAGCTCCTCCTGGAGGAGAAGAATGAAAACATCTCATTGTTTACAAGAGAAAGTGTGAGAACTCAGCTCCGAGTTCTATAAACATCAGAAGGCATATGAAAACATCAGAAGGCAAATTAAAACATGTAGAACCAAGGGCAACATGTGTGTCTATGTATGTGTCTTACGTCTACAAATTTTGGCACAAAGTCAAATTTGTCAGGTCTGTGTTTGTGAACATTTTCTGGTATTTAGTTGACAGAGTGAAGAAGTGTGGGAAATCAAGGCACAGAAAATTCTCAAAATCTTGTGCATGCAGGTTCAAACACAGAAATGAATACAGGGTTCGACCTGAGACTTTGGAAAAGGCTTCCAGTTCTGGAGACCATAAGCAAGAATGTTGGTGTGTAGTTTAGGTAGAAACACATTAAGCTAGGTAGTGGAAAGTTTTAAGATTTTAAAGTGTGGATATAGAAGTAGTTATAGAAATAGTAAAAAAATTAAGGTATAGTACTGTAAGTTTGTGTGTCATCATATGATTGGTTAAAAAGTTCCTCACTGTGGCAGGATGTGTGATACGAATTAATTAGGAATTGGTGTGATAGTAAAAATATTCATTGTAGCAGTAGTTTACTGGCTAATTAACCTTCAAAATACTGTGAAAGCTGTGATCTTGTGACCACTGACGACCACTGACCACGAAATCCTGGCATGTGCGGTGAAGGTGTTCTCACTCCTTGAGACTGAGGCAATAAATCATGTTTTAAGACATCTCCCAGTGGTCCCATCTCTCTTAATATCCTGACAAAGTTGAGGTGAAGGGTGAAGAGCCATTAGAGTCCAAGGTGGGCTCTCCCACTAGTGCAGTGAGGAAAGCTGGAGGGAAGGTCTTGCCTTGTAGTTCCCCCAGGGGGCATTTCCAGCTGTGGGTTTACCACTGGTGCCACAGCTGTGCAACAGCTGGTCTAGGCACAGTCCTAGACCTTCCCCTGTCTGGCTTAGAAGCTGGACCCTTGGAATGAACTTCCCAGCTCAGCGTCACCCTGGGCTGTGTCTGACTGGGATCAGCTCTTGGCTTTAATTCTGAACTCTGTGATTTTGTCAGTGAGGCCGCTGCTCCCAGCTGACTTGCTGTCGCACTTGGCTCCTGGCTTGCCTTCCTTCCCAGAGCAGTCAAGCCTTGCTGTGCCCAATGCAACTCTGAGAAACTGATTTATCAAAAAGAAACAAATTTGGAATTTAAGGCTAGCAATTGTTTCTTGACAGAGGGATCTCAAAGCCTGAGAGACACAGTACAAGTTTAATACGTTAGGACCCAGGTAAGTTAAGAGGTCTGACATGCTGTCATTATTCGTATCATGGTAATGATTAAATTTTTAAAAAATCTGGACTAGTCAAGGACAAAGAGACAAAATTTTGGAAAGCTCCTCAAAAGGTCGACAAAAGTGCCTTGTGAATTTGGTTGTGTAAGGATTTCTGCTGCTCAGAGGAGATAAAGATTACTATTCCAAGCTTGAGGAAGATAAAGACTACCTTTCTCAAGCAGTCATAACAAAAAACATTCCTCTCTCTCAGTATCTCCAGTCCTCAGCCTGGCCTTTTAGCAAAAACCATAATGGAAGGGAGTTTGTCTTAGCTTATTGATCTGACAGACATAAGTATTGAACTAAATTCTGCTTTTAGGTGCAGAGGTGCAGGTTCAAGAAAAGACAACATTGATGCATTTTTACTTCTGACTGCATTTCTGGCAAAGGCAGTATAATCCTGGGAGTTGTATTCGTGTAATTGCCAGTAAAGTTTGGACTATTACACTTTTTTCCAAATGCCAAATTTCCCTTTCAGTCTTTTTTTTTTGACACACTTGAATACACAAATGCTCAAGCTTCTTGAAATTGAGTGTCTTGCTTGAGATAAGGACAACTAATGCATTAAGGCACTCTTTCATTTACTAGGTGCTATGGGTGAAGAAGACTTGATCCTAAAATGGGAAGAAAATAATCGTATGAGCTGTACAGCTGCTGCCAGCATGTGTTTCAAACCCTTGTATGCTATATTTATATAGAAAGTACTACAAATTTTCCCTATATTTTAAAACTGCCTGCTTTTTTGTTTTCCCCTGGTGAGAATATGTATTTATGTCCACAGAGAATTGATTTTTAATTTTTTTTTTCTTATGCGTGAACTGGGATTTTTTCCATCTTCAGCTACTGAAGTTGAAGAATCAAGCATGAGCACACTGACACCACTTTGTAGGGCTGAGAATCTATTTTTCACTTCTTCAGGATACTTTTCTTACAGAATCTAAGTGATGTTAAGAACTTTTTAAGCATGTCTGCAATCATATGTAGAAAAAGAGGTCTTGGCTTAACAAAGGGGAATAAAGTTATTTTAGATGATAAATGCACATATGGTGATCTTACCTGTAGGTATTGTGGTTAAGGTTTTCCAAAAGGCTCAAGAGAGGTGTGTGCATCCCTCCTCCCAAAAGAGTAGCTTACATTTAGTAGATTCTGTTCTCTCATACCTTTTAGTATGTTTTTCTTCAAACTCAAGACTGTTTGTATTACTACAAGTTGTTCTCTGCAGGTAGTGGTATAGTGAGTTTTCATGTGAATGGCTAAGAAGGAATTTAGGTGTCTCGGTATAATTACACATCCTGAAATTGTGGAGCCTCAGCTTGTACCACCCTAGAGAAACTAGGACTGCTGCCTAACACTGATAACATTGCTGCACAGAAAACACCGCAGAGTCCTCCCTCCCTAACACTGCACAGCAGAAATGTGTGAGATACTCTAGCTGAAGTCACAAAGTCTGCATTTGTTTTGGAAACAGAATTTTTTATCCCTTTAATTAAGATAAGCCTCAGGAGGGCAAATATTGTTGCAATGAAAACTAATTTATGAAAAGGGTAAAATCTGTCAGTTCTCAGATATAGCTTCATCAAAAAGCTAACTGAACAAAAAAATTGACATGGCCTACCTATTAGAAAGTTAAAATAATTCAAATTCCATAGCTAAATATGTCGTATCTGCAGTTTGGTTTCCCAATTAATCCCATAATTGTCTGTCTGCCTCAGAGTTTTTTCAAAGGCAGTGTGTAGAACAGGATTCATTGTGAAAACACACAGTCCACAGTCCATGTGGAATAACTCCTCTGTTTGTTCAGCATCAATTCTTTCAGCCACAGGAAGCCTGACCCATTAGTTCTTCTCTTCATAGCACAACTGATTTAAGCATGGTACAAACAACATAATTAACAGAGGAACTGAAAATTCAGAGTGGAAACTTTCCAGATTAAAGAAGACAACATAAAGCATTTTTAGAGCTTGATTTTTCAGCAACCAGAACCTAAGAGTTATTATAGGAATTACCTTGCTACTTTCCTTCATTCTGCTTCAGCAACGACACCTGCAAGATCTTATTGATGTAACTAGCAAACCAGATGACAACTTTGCTAAATTTTTTGGGGGAAAAATTGATGGAGTTTTTATACAGTCGTTATGTAGGACAACTGGAGAATATTAAATTGGATGTACATATTGACCTATATTAAATCAAGCCATCTTGTTATGATTGTTGATAATCTACTATGCTATTGATTGCTACATACCTCCCTGTCCTGTAGGATCTGCTGGCTGTGTTCATATCTTTTATGTGTAAAACATCAGGAGATCATTGGCAGAATCTAAAAGTTATGCATGGCTTCTGCAACTCTCACAGATCATGCTGGGAAAGCCAAGTCTGTTTTGCTTATTCTGTTACACACTTCAAGCTAATTTGTTTCCTGGCAAAGAAAGTGGCATACATAAACAGTCTGAATTTTCTTTATCTATTGAGCTCATAATTTTCCCTGGCCAGTCAGATTGCTTATTCAAACTCAACCAGTTAATAACTATATTAAAAAATACAGTTATTTTACTTGAAACAATTGCTGTAATGTGCAAAATCATGCCCAACTTCCTTAATCTTTTTTTACTGCTTCTGTACACTTTCAAATATACTGTGTTGTTTTTCCCAGTAACAGTCTTTTAATGTATCATCCTGGAAATAAACAGTGAGAGAATGTTTTCACTGTAGCAACATCTCATCTAATTTTAAAGGAGAAAAGTCTACCAACAACCATTCTACTCATTTATGAGCATATAAATTTAGGTATTTTCCATGTGCTGTGTACGTAGGCATGGAAAAGCTACCAGTCAGGTCTGATTAAGAAGTTGTACCACAGGACATGTTTAAAGAGGTAGGATTCAGACACAGAGATGGCAGTAAGGAATGAGATCAAATAATACTGTCCATACATAAACAGAAAATAAATATGGTGGAAGTAATCTGGCTCTCTGCATTAAGAAATAGGCTTTAAGGAGAAACTCATCAACAAATCACACAGAAGGCTGGTTTGCAAAATTTCCCAAATCTTATCTCTTATGTTAAAATAAATAATGGACAATATAATGTGGATAACTTACAGATTTTAAGATCTTATTGTTCATAGTGAGCATAGAAAACAGTGAAGCCCACTATTACAAGGAGAATTAGAAAAAAAATACAGTGAAGTTTCTCAAAACACTTGCAGACATCAACAATTAAATCTGGGGCATCATTCATTTGAGCAGTATTTCATGGAAGAAACCCTGGTGATCTATTCTGCTTGCAAAGACTCTTTAGAATTCCTTTCAGCAATAGCTTATACAGCTAAAAAAATGGATGAGTAAAGACTCTGAATGGTTTGCAAACCAGTGTATATTTCCAGCTTTTAGGGGCCTTCCTATATAAAATTTTAAAATAACACTATATGCTGTTGAAATAGAAAAAAGTTAAATGCTAAAATTCCAAAATGGAATTTCTCTGTTTTGCCTTATTAAACAGTCATCTTATATTATACATTTCTAAATGCATTTTTTCCTAAACATAGACATTTCTGTAGATGCATTAATTTGGAAAAACTGATATTTTAAGAAGAAAGATAGAGAGATAATTTTCAAGCATCTCTGCCCTGCATTTCCTTCACCTGCATGAATATGCAAGCATCATAGCACAATGTGAATACTTATTATGTATTATTACCTGGTTCATGCTTTCTGTTGTTCCAGACAAAAGGAAACATGAATGTTTGTCCCAGCCCTGAAGAGCTTGTAGGGTAAAGGTGAGGAGCCAATAGAGGAGCATTCTTACAGTACAAGAGAAGAATATCAGCTGGCAATTGGCACATATGCTCAGCATAACATTTTAGAAATGGAAGAGTTTTTTCCTAAAAGATTCAGTGTGCAATGCATTCTTACAACTTAACACTAATGGTCAGCAGCCTCCTGTGCACTTCACTCCAAATTGCAGCCAATTATTGTGCTGAAAGTCTATCCCCTCACTTAGAGCAGAGATCTATAGAGGATCAGGGGGTGAATTGCACTGCTGTCTAATGGGCCTGTTAGCAAGCTATGTCAAGGTTTCCAGCAGAGTCTCCATACACACTTTATATCCTGCCATTAGCAAGAAGGAATGCTAATCCTAAAAGTTAAGTCTAAGGATCTGACACAGCCTACGGACTATCACAATGCTCCAAAGCACCCAGCTATTAAATAAGACAAAACTGTGAGGTTTTGGTCACAGTGGATGAAGATGTTTAGTAGCAGGTCTTGGTTTTAGTCCTTGAGCTACAGCGGTGCAGGTGTGTGGGCCGCCCCTGAGACCAGCTCTCAAAGGCGGTGGCGGTCGATGTCGTCAGCTCCAGGAGGAAACCACCACATCTGGAGAACAAGGCTTGGATCCGGTTGCGGCTCACAGGAGAAAAAGAGGGCCAGCTCTCGCTGAAGTCCCAGACACCAGCACCTGTTTTGATGCCTCAACCTTGCTCCGCAGCTGCTGCCAAAGATGTTTTTCCGGCTGAGTACTTCTGAGAGCCTGTCGCTCTCGGGGTCGGGCCCGCCTGGAGCAGAAAAGTGTTCCCCTCTGCCAGCTGAGGAAAGGAAGAGCCTGCCTCGCGGGCACGGGCAGCCCTGTCGGTACAGCCGCTGTCGGTATTCCATGAATTAGCTGGATGCAGGGCCCGGGCGGGCTCCCGGCCCTGCCCCGCCCCGCCCCGGCAGTGTAGCCGCACGGCCGCCAGGTGGCGCCGCTCGGCTGCCGTGAAACCCCGGGGCGGCACCGCCAACCTGGGCCGGGCGGGGAGCACGGACAGCCTTAATTAAACAGTTAACGAGACAAGTAAGTGATGGGATGACAGCCAGCCAGATAGATAAATAAACAAGGATCGAACTCTCTTCTGTAAACCCCATCCCTTCCTTCTTGGCTCAATGAAGTTTCTCTTGCTCTCAGACAAGTCCGTGTTGTGTTTCTGGAAATGCTGATTCCGACACAATGACAGGAAAAATGAGCTGTTTAACGGAGAAAGTTGTGTTCCCGGGCTCTGCCGTGGCAGGACATCATGCCCAGGGACACTTCACATGCACAAGAGGAGGAACTGTGGAAGGTGTGGGGCAGCACCTGGGCAGCCCTTACATGAATTCTTTTGGTGATTGTGTTTGATAAATGCTTATCTACCATTTCAGTTTCTGCAGGGGTGGGATTTGGGAAATATAATTTAATCCCTATTTTTCAGAATATGGAAAGTATCCAAGGCGTTATGGCACAAGCAGCTCAATATGCTGCAATTTCATGACACTATGGTGATTTAGGTCCCCCCTTTTTTTTTTTTTTTTAAGTGTCCAGAGACTATACAAATACCATAGCTGACAGCCAACTTGTGCTATGTCACAACATAAAGAGGATTACACATACAGATTACAGCTCTTAGCATACCATGGAAATATCTAACACAAGCAGTTTCCATCAGAACTGGAACTGCTGTTGAAGAACTAAGTGTTTGGATAAGTCCATGACTCACAGGGCTCACATCTGCAAGAGATGAAACACAACATGGAGAGGAAGCCCACAAAGTGTTTGGCTGTATGGATATGCATATTGCTGAGCTAGCAAAAGCAGTAACAATAATGCATGACATCACTGCTTATCTCTAGGGCCTTAGTGACAATCCACTGCTGCTGTTGCCATGGGAGATGGGCATATGCTTAAAATCCATAAAGGCAACATTCCATGAGGTCAACAGGCATTGGCTGACAGGCCAAAAACTTAGTATGCTGAGAAGTCTGCAAATGAGGAAGTTGGAAATAAGCACCTAGGCTATCCAAGATGGAAAAAAGCTCTTGTAGAAAGAGTGGTGAGGAATTGGTTTAAAAAAATTTTTTTTACTCTGTTTCGTGTTTTTCAATGCAGAACAAAGTGGGAAATTATTCAGCTGAGTGAGTGTTTACAGCAGTAGCACAGCTTCAATCTTCTAAAGAATGAGAGAGTGTCAGAAATCATTTGTGTGTTAGTAGGACCTTAGCAGTCCCTTCTGACTCCTTGATTTCTGGATGTTCCAGAGCATCTGACAGAGCAGGATGCAAGTACATGGTGAAAATCTCTGTATACAGAACTATGAAGACTGCTGTGTAAACACACTAAGATTAGTGTCAGCTGGGACAGAGTCCATTTGCTTCACAGTAGCTGCTACAATAGTGTGGATTTTGGATTCAATGTGAGAATAATGTTCCTAACACACTCTGTTTTAGTTGTTGTTGAATAGTGCTTATCCTTAGTCAAGGGCTTTTCAGTCTCATGCTCTGCCAGTGAGGATCTGCAGAAGAAGCTGTTTGGGAGCACAGCCAGGACAGCTGACCCAAACTGGCCAAAGGGATATTTCATAATACAGAATGTCATGCTCAGTATATAAACTAGATGGGATTGGCTGGGAGAAGGTGGCTGCTCTTTGAGGATGGCCTGGACATCAGTCAGCAGGTAGTGAATAATTGTATTGTGTATTTCTTGTTTCTCTTGGGTTCTGTTACTCTTTCTCTGCTTGGCATTACAGTTTTTAAAATTGTTTTTATTATTGTTATATTTGTTTCAATTATAAATTGTTCTTATCTCAACCCATGAATTTTACCTGTTTTTCCAATTCTCCTCCCTACTGGCATGGCCTGGGGTGAGTGAGCAAGAGGCTGAATGGTATTTAATTGTTGTTTGTTATAGAAGCATGACAATTAGGTATTACATTTTTTTTTTTTAACTGCAGCCATTCTGTTTCAATTCTCAAAATATATTTGTTAGCTAGAGAGAGGCTGTTAAACTCAGAGGATGTTAAGTATAATGGGAATCTCATTAATAGTCATTCACTGTGTTGCAATTAGCAGACAGTGTGGGTAGCTAGCAAATTTTGTTTGATTTCTGCTGCTGATTGGTGTGCTGACTTTTTTTGGAAATAACACCATGATGTTGCATTACAACAGTAAGGAGGATTCTGAGGACACTGCTGACTGCTTACTTGTATTTCACTTGACAGAATCAGAGAATGCTTTGGGTTTGAAGTGAGCTCACACATTATCTACTTCCAACACCCCTGCAAAGGGCAGGGGCAACTTCCATGGGCAAAGATATCTTCCACTGGACTGTGTGACTTACAGGCTTCTTTAGCTTGGCCTTGAACGCTTCCCAGGTTCGGGCATCTACTACTTCTCTGGGCAACCTTCCAGTGCCTCACCCTACTCACAGTAGAGAATTTCTCCTAAGATCTGTTCTAAAACTATTGTGTATGCTTTTAAAACCATCCCCCATCCCCTTGTCCTGACACTACATGCCCATTGTAAAAAGCCCCTTTCCATCTCCCCTGTAGCATTTTTAGGTACTGGTAGGCTGCTAAAAGTTCTCCCCAGAGTCTTCTCCAGGCTGAACAGGCCTCAACTGTCTCAGCCTGTCTTCATAGGAGAGGTGCTTCAGCCCTGTGATCCTCTTCATGGCTTTTCTATTAATGTCCTGCTACAACAGCTCCATGTCCTTCCTGTGCTGGGACCCCAGGGCTGGAGGCAGCTCTGCAGGTGGGGGCTCAGCAGAGCGGGGCAGAGGGGCAGAATCCCCTCCCTCCCCTGCTGCCCACGGGGCTCTGGGTGCAGCCCAGGACACACTTGGCTTTCTGGGCTGGGAGTGCCCATGGCTGGCTCATGTCCAGCTCTCACCCCCAGCACCCCCAAGTCCTTCAGGGCAGGGCTGCTCCCAATCCATTCTCTGCCCAGCCTGTGTTTATGTTGTACTTGGAATTGCCCCAACCCAGGTGCAGGACCTTGCACTTGGCCCAGTGGAACTCCATGAGGTCTGTACATTTCTCTGTTTGAGTGCATTGTCAGCCAGGTTGAAATCTTGTGGCGTGTTTGTCTTTACTTTCTTCTTTAATTACCTTTTGTCTTCCTGTAACTCCACTGTAATCTTACCTGCAGAACTCTGCAACCCACCTCACTCCTTGCACTAAGAATAGAAACAAATGCGCTTGAAGAAACTCATGTGAAAAACCCAGTTCAAAACTGCCCCTTTCTTTTTGCAATCTCTACAGGTTTTCTGTGGTTTACCTCTGAGATGCAGCCCTAAATTGGATGCACCATCGGTGCACCATCACCTCTTATTTTCATTTTAAACCTATTTCCTTCCTTTCTTCCTTTGCTGACTGTCCACACCATTCACATTTCTTCCTCATGCTTCCTGCCATCTGTATCTTGCTAACTTCCCCTCCACTTTCAAACTGCATTACATGCCATATCCCCTTTTCACATGGCTACTAATTTCTCTTTCTCCATCAGTCATGTGTGATGGAATAATTTATTCATTATGTGGTGTTTCAATATCATTTCTGCAATATGTATGTTACACTGACTTCCACTACTGTATGAAATGTGGAGTGTTTTCTCCTTACAGCTAATAAACACCAAAGCAAGTTAATCGAAAGGAAACAGGATTTTTTTTGTTGAGGAGCAGTTAACCAGAGTGGCTGCCAGATGGCTCTGAACTGCATTCTCTTTATTTCATAGTTATCAAAACCCTGCCAACACCATCCACACCTTCCAGAATTTGGCCACACTCGTTACCGTGAAGTAGCCATCAGGTAACCGCTGTGGTAACCACACAGTGGTCTCCACCAATGACACCATTCCAAAGGTCATCCTGTAGAGCTTGAAAGTTATAGAAAGGGACAGATTGGTTGGAGTTATGAAGAGTTAAAAACGCTGTAGAGCTGTCCTAAGAGCTTAACAATTTTTTTGTAATTTCACCATGGGTGTTTTGTTTCCAGTTGTTCTCTTGACTAAATATTCCCAACTAAGACTGCATTCAGTGAGGGTAACATAGCAGGTTTTCACACAGGAATTATTCAATTTAAGTTATTTTATGAGCATTTTAATGAGGAACAAAACAAAACAGAATGGCTTTCCTGGAAAATGGAAAACCATTTTACAAGGATATTTTTTTAAAAAATAGTACTGTAAATTATGCTTTCTCTGAATTTTAGTGTTATTTTCTGCTACATGCTATCATGATCTTACATAGTGTGATGCCTTTGAAAAAAACCCCACACCAACAGCAGTTCTTGCATATTTTTTGTTACAAATTTGGTGTCATAAATTCTTGGTTCCCAAAACATTAAAAAGTCTTTTCTTACATCTGTGCTCCTTTCATCATGCAAATACCCTCCTACTGGTATAGTTACAGTTAATTCCTTCTGAATATTCCTTCTGAGTACTGCTGTACTCAGAGAATAGTGGCATGACACTGAAGATAATAGGCTGTTCATATTTTGAGCCTCAAAAAATTATGAGAAATTATAGATTTTTTTAAAATAAAGCTGTTGTTTCTGGCATAATTTCTGCATACTGAATGTTATATCTTGTAATATTGTGAGTCTTTTTAAGAGCATAGAACTTGTGAAGTCACAGGACTTCATATATGGTCTCTTAAATAAGTTGTGGGTGCATTATAGGTGAACACTAAGGAGTGACAAGTGGTGGAAATGGAACTGTCTACAATTTGCTACAGCAAAGGAGTTTCACCAGTAGGTTCTGGTGCTTGTGAATAGTGACATCCTTGTGACTCAGCACAGTATTCACTGATTTCATGACAGGAAACTGCTGCAAAAATTTAAGGAACATGTGTGAAAGAGCTGTGTTTAGTAGAAATAGGATGACAATTTTTTAAAGCTTACGACAAATACAGGCTTTTCCTTGTTTTCAATCTACTGTAAAGCTTAATTATATGGAAGATTCATAGGTCACATTTCGAATTAAAGAAGTGTTTAGGAAAGGTTTGGTTTAATTAGGCAAAGTAGCTAGGTGATATCCTTTACATGAGTATTATCTTTTAAAAAATTTAGGGCAATTTTAAATATTCCAGTTTCCTTTCTCAGGATGGCCTTGATAAATAGTTTCAAAAGGATTATTTCCCTCTGGTATTCATGAGGATTATGCAAATCTCAAAATACAAAAACCTGGCCAAAAGACGTGTGCATAACTGGGTATGTGCTATTTAGGCCTTCAGAAGATATGTGGTTGTTTTTATTATTATTATTAGTTGTTGTTGTTGTTATTATTCAGAATTTTGACTGCTTTCACACAGAACTGCAGGAAGATCAGAGAGTGCCCAAGGTGGAAGATTTCTTTGTTAATTTTATTTATATCTGTCTATCATGCCAATCTGTCATCTAATCAGCAAACTCCAACCATCTCTAGGAATGAAACTTGGAGTGTTAACTGTCTCTCAAATTAGGTTTCTTTTATGCCACCTAGTCAGACTCATCAGCTGACAGGTTATGAAGTAGGTTTTCAGATATTTATTATATGTAACCAAATTGAATGTGTTGAAAATGAAAAAAAAAAAAAAAAGAATGTCAGTAAACAAACTGAATTTATAAACTTGGTATATCAAAAAGGTGATGCTGTTGAAGCAAAGCTGAAATGAGGTGTTACACAACTGCCAGGGCAAGCTTCACATGAGCTGTCTTGGGTATCTGAAACCAGATAACTAACCCCAAACTTCATACGGTTAACTGTCCCTTTAGGAATACTGTTTAAATTAGATTATGGAACACTAAACTGTTCTCTTATTTAAAGGAGATTTCTACTGAATGTTTTTTTATCCTTAAGCCACTTGCTGCAGGAATATCTGTACTTTCTTTTGAAGCAGGTGATACTACTGTCAGAACACTGCATTTTCAGTGAAAAATAATAATTTCAAATTTTAATGCATTTATATGCATTTGAGTTTGCATTTATAACATTTGTCTTTGTTAGAATGCAACATGGGATATGGATAAAAGAGGTTTTTTTTATTCCAGAGAGAAGATAAGCAGTAACTGTTCACAGAGGTCAAATGTCATCTAAGAACTCTGACAAAATAGTATTTCATGTGGTTCCTTTATGTCTTGCTTTTTTCTTTCCTCTGTAATTATGAATACAGTACTGCACTGGATCTTGGTTTAAAATACTCCTTCAGAAAAGAAGAACAGTTATTTCTTCTGGTATACTGCAAGCACTTTAGAAAAAGTGATGTAAATTGTGATGTAAATTATGATGTATCTCAAAAAACCCCCAATGTAAATTACACATAAGAACATATACATGCAAATAGTAGTCTGTCCCAAACATGCTTATTCAGCACCCCAGATGTCAGCATGACAATGGTTAAAACTCATATTAAACAAGGAACTTAATTTAAAAATATGATGCGCTGTAGATGAACTGCCCTGTTCCTGGAATTTTTCTCTGCTCTCTTGTTTGGCTTCTCTTAGGCAAAAAAAACCCCCAAAAACCAAAACCAAACCAACCAATCAACCAACCAACCAAAGAGAGTGAGAGAGAGAGAGAGAGAGAGAGGGAGGGA